>SNQJ01S0040136.1:0-13451 GCA_010110895.2 Picea sitchensis
GTGGCTCAACTCTATCCTCACTCTATCATAGCAGAGGATTCTTTGCACTTGGACAACCCTTGCACATTACAGGAGGTACTGGCTGCTCTAAAATATTTCTCAAAAGATAAAAGCCCGGGCCCAGACGACTGGACTGTTGAATTCTACTTACATTTCTTCGATCTGGTGGGGAATGAGCTTCTGGAGCTAGTGGAAGATTCTAGACTACATGGTAAGATCTATGGAGCACTTAATTCTACTTTTTTGACACTTATTTTGTAAGCAAATCACCCTACTACTTTTGAAGATTATAGATCAATTGCACTTTGCAATCTTTTCTACAGGCTTATATCCAAGATCATCGCCAATAGAATCAAACCCATTCTCTCGCGCTCACTGTCAAGCGAACAACTTGGTTTTTTAAAGGGCCGCCAAATTCTTGATTCCATTGGCACTGCACAAGAATACTTACATAGTATTAGTCATAAAAACTCTTGTGCTCTCATCCTAAAGCTAGATCTAAAAAAATCCTTCGACTGTATAGACTGGGAATTTCTCAGACTTATTTTAACCTAGATGGGCTTCATCCATACCACCATTACTTGGATTATGAGCTGTGTCACAAGTGCTACTTTTTCTATTCTGGTTAATGGCGAACCCTCCGCCTTTTTCGATAGTGGCAGAGGTTTGAGGAAGGTATTCCCTCTCTCTCCACTTCTCTTCATCTGTTTCATGGAAGGCTTAAGCCTACTCCTCAAAAAAATCCAAGCAGAGGGAAAAAGTTACAGGGATCAAGGTCTCCAAGTTGGTCAAAATCCTACACCTTCTCTTCGCCAAGGACGTCCTGATAATTTCTAATGACAATCCACATGAATGGAGGGAGATCGATGGTCTCCTAAAGACCTTTTGTTGTGCTACTTCCTTACTAATCAATTGGTGAAAATCAACTCTCCATTTTGCTAATATATAAGAACAGGAATTGGAACAACTGAAGGGCATCTTTCCACATACTTTCATTCACCTCTCGCAAGGTCTCCATTATCTTGGCTATTACATCAAAGCTGATCACTACAAGACCTTAGACTGAGACTGTCTTGTTTCAAAGGTGGAAAATAAAATAGGGCATTGGTGCAACAAATGGCTCTCCATTGGAGGCTGATACACTCTCATCAAGGCTGCCCTTGAAGGACAATCGGTTTATTGGATGACACTTGCTGCTATACCCATACCGGTCCTGGATAAGCTCAGAAAAATCATCTTTAACTTTCTCTGGTCGGGTAGCAAGGATCAACGCAAGCTGCACCTCTCCAATTAGGAAACACCGACAACTCCAAAAACCAAGGGTGGATGGGGATTTAGAAATATTTTTTATTTCAACAAAGCCCTGGCTACCAACTCACTCTGGTGTGCATTGACCACAAACAACATCTGGAGCTTTATCATTAAAGTTAAATATTTTCCTTATACCTTTGGTGCATCTTGGCTTCGCAATGGATCTACTCACATAAGGGCAACATCTCAGACTTGGAGGAATTTAGTGAAATCTGCACACTGGATTCAAAATTCGTTATGTTGGAATCCAGGCTCCAGCCATTCAATAGTTATTGGTAAAGATCGCATCACTGGACTCGGCCACACATCCATCCTGTCCCCATAATTAATTGCTCAATTGAATATTAAAAACATTCATTACCTATACCAAGCAGCGCACTATGATCAACACAGTGACCCGACAGGCAGCTAGAAATTGGGCCACGACTTGGCACTATCACCCGAGATGGTTGGGGAGTGGGACCGTTACTGTCTAGAACTCATTCGAGTGGGTATCCAACTTCAATATTTGGAGGATATTTTCCTGTGGGCTGGTGCAGATAGATCGAGACCCACCACAATTTAAAACATTTACATAGTCATCATCAATTCACTCAGGCATAGCAATATCAGTGGTTGGCGCATGCATCTCTAGACCTAGAAACTTCCACTCAAGATCAAACTATTCAACTGGTTAGCCGATGAAAATAAAATCCCTACCTGGGATAACCTCCAAAGGAAAGGTTTGTCTGGACCCAACATATGTCAGCTTTGCTATAAGGATGATGAAGCAATTCAACATCTCTTGACACAGTGCACTTCACTCACCAAATCTGAGATAAGATTGCACTTGACCATCACATTACCACAGCCTGGAATGGGACCTCATTATCCGCCTGTCTTGTCCATTGGACATCCAACAAGCACAACCACAAACTTCTTTCGTTATTGGTTAATTGGTTTATATAGCTATCCAGAAACAGTTCGATCTTCGACAATAAATCCTTTACTGTCAATAATGTCGCATATAAAAGTCTTGGCATGTACCATAATTGGAAATACATCCATCCAGCCACTGGGGAAAAAAAGACTCTAATTAGCCCTCTCATCGCAAAGGATATACCAACAGGCTGGTTTGATGGTGTAACACAACGCAGTGGAACTTTGTGTTGGGCAAGTGATATGATAAGATTAAATAAACACTCCCTTTACAGATGGACTTTTAGCTGTGGCTCGGGCACTAACACAAGGGCCGAGCTACTCTTCACCTGGCATCAAGACTAAACATTGACCACCTTCAAATGATCGGCGATTCCAAAGTTATCATTGATTGGTTGAACCAAACTGGTTCGCTCCATTCGATCACTCTCCTGGCCTGGATGGACCGAATCATATCACTTCAACGCCTTTTCAAGAATCTCACCTTCACTCATGCCTCCTGAGAGTACAATAGGGAAGTAGATCTGCTATCAAAGACAACACTAGAAAAAAAAATAGGCCTGATCACTTATAACCAATGGCTGGATGGCCATGAGGGCCCCAAACATGTTATCAAAATCTTTTAGGACTGGAGGCACCAGTCTCTGTCGGCATTTTCAGTATACATCTCATTTTTCTGGTCATTTTGTTGCAACTCTTCTGATATTCTCTTGTAATCTGAAATATCTTTTCTCTGCCCCATTCTTTCTCCTACATATTTGGTTGAGAGACCAATTGTAGGTAAAAGAATCTCTCCGCCAGTTGCTTTTCTTTCTCCATTTGGTGTAACCGTTGTGAGAACACATTATATTTTTATAATATAATTGAGTAATTTTTTCTGCTGAAAAAATATCAGCATATTGAAGATGTTTATACCAATAATAAAATTGCATTATCCTATGTTCCTAAATCTAATGTTGCAAGTGAAGTGGTGTGACATTACTTATAAAAAATACTCTTTTTATTTTTAAATAAAGAAGTGGAACCTACTATATTAGATAGACAAAACTTTTACAGAGTTATACAAAAGAGTAGGTCTGGAATCACCCGAAATGCTGTCGATTATCGGAAACCAACAAGTATAGGGAGCGAGTAGCTATAGCATTATAAAACATAAAAACAGAGTGGCATCTGTCCTGCCTGGAGGAAACCAGGACAGATGTCTGTGTTCTAAGTGCATATAAAATAGTAACATAAAAACTAAGAACCAAGAGAACGTAAAAACCTAGGTGCCTGGTGACCTGTCATCCTCGCCAGTCTGCCGCGTGGTCCCAACCAGGATGGCGAAAGCTTGCACGCAGAGGGGGCATTTCCGCTTGGCTTGTACGTTGGAAAATGAGTCGAGGAGCATGTCCATTCTCTGACCCCATGCGTAGGGCCCGATGCTCCAGATCAGCCAAGTGTCCATGGAGGTCGAAAATGAGAGCTAGGTGTTCATCCCGGATGAGTGAGCCATGCACGCTGCCACCCTCGTCCACCGCTGCTCCAGAACCCGCATCTAACACCCGCTGTTCCACAACATCTTCTGCAACCTTCGTGCCCGCTTCTGTCACCTGGGCATAGTGGCAACTGCAATTATCGTCACCAGGCCAGGGTATTTCCTCCACAAGACAGCCGGGGGTGTAATCTACCAGTGCCGGAGTGGGCTTGCAGTCCTCCCTCTGGGTTGCCACTTGGGTGAACTCCATAGTCGACAGGTCCTCCATAAACAGGATTTCCTCCACAATGCAGGGGGGAAACTCCTCCTCAGTACCAACTTCCTGCCTCGCTCCCGGCGCTTTCTCCTTGACATCTCGGCTGCATCCAGCTCCAGACTCAGCAATGGTGGCAAGCCGAGCCCGTTTCTCTGCTCTGGCTTTCTTTCGAAGAATTGATGTTGCAAGAGCCAAGGTGCATTCGAGTTGTTCCTTACGAAGCCGCTGCGCCTTATGCGCCTCCCAGGCCGCGCCATAACGAGGTCTACCCCTCTTTCGGGCCATGGAGAAGGCGCAAAGCAATTGTCGGTGAAGGCAAAAGAGCAGTTGCAGGTACGAATCACGGGCAAGCGAGCTCAGTCTCATTAAATTCAGAAAGAAATGCAGCGAGAGAGCAGAATGCCAGAATGCAAAATGCACGGTGAATGCAAGACCACACCAGAGCATCTGGGCTATAAACAAGGCCGAGGTAGGTGCAGACCTGCTCTGACTGGGCGAATTGAAAACGAAATGAACAGGAACCAAGGCCATCCGCTCGCAATTATCCTTTGCCATTACTGAAACACTAAAATCGTACATTATTGCTCGAGGGAAAGGTCCCTCCATCCTGAAACTGCAGTGATGGCCGTCCCCCATCGTTAAGTCATGCTCGTGGGTGGCGGCCATCGACATTTATGCCTGGGCCGAGTGTGGATCCACCCGTCTCCGTATAGCTGCGTGTCACCCCATCCGGGGCACTTATAAAAAATACTTAAAATATATTCATAATAGTAATACAAATCATACTAAATCCAACCAATAATGGAAGCCTTTTGTTATAATATAAGGCATCATATTTCTCTTAATCAAATTGTTAACCAATTATTATTTATTCTATAAAATAAATAGTCAATAAAATTGAAAGGAGATGTGTTAAATAAAAAATGTCTATATAGGTCCGAGCTTAACATCAACTTTTGAAATTAGAATGTTGTATATTAAATTATTTATGAAAAACATAATAATTATGTAAAAGAAAGATAAAATTAATGAATTTTAAGTGCCAACAACTTAAACATTCATGAACATGCAATTTTTTCTCGTGCCACCTAAGCTAATATCCTCACACACAATTAATAAACTTAATGGTTACAAAGGTTAACATATTACTATATAGTGAAGAGCTTATATGCCTAAATAAATTTGATAATGTAACTTTATTCATAACCATATGAATAACCACCATCCAATTATTTCCTCATATTCTAAAATAGGATGGTATTTGACTCTGTCACCATTATTTTGGTTTTATAGAATATTCATTTAATGTTGAGAGTGTTTGTGGATAATAACTGTGTACCTAGTTTTCAAACGTTTTGAAGATGGACGTTTCAAAACCAGGTACACAGTTATTATCGAGAAACACTCTCAACATTATGTTTAAGTGTGAAAACTTACATCTTCAAATATTCATTTAACTTAAGCTGTATTCTATTTTATTAATATTCATTTGGACTTAGTCTATTTTGTGTAGAACCTATGAATTTTCATTCACTATGCATACATCCAACTCTAATTTAAATTCAATATGGGCGCATCCAACTCCACTTGCTTCATGGTACCGAAGATTGAATCAGTGTTCCAGATTATTGTTAAAGTGATCACAACTCGTGGGAGAGGGAAAAAGAGAAGGAAACGATGGAACTTCATTCATGGTAGAACTCGTGGGAGAGGGAGAAATTCATGGATGGTCTACCAGGAAGTGGTATGCACAACCATCTATGCAAGTTATAGTTTGTTATAAAGATAGTTTGGCTAGGGTATATACATAAGAGGAAACTCCTAAAATATATTAGACAAAAGAGGTTGGGAAAGAAAGGAGACATCAAACCAAACTGGATAATTAGAGATAACAAAGATTGCATAGTGGAATGGTGATAATTGTAAATTCTGTTACAAATTTTGTTACAAGATCGTTAAAAAAAAGGTTATAAGATCATTAAAAATTTCGTTCCAAGATCGTTAATTTTTTTTTATGAAAAAATAATTGCACTTCACATGTATTTATTCCACTTACATGAATTTAATGACCTAAATGAATATATTTCGTAGTTATCTATTAAAACTCCAAATTTAGGTTATCCATGTTTGAAAAAAAGTGCATTGTGTGCATGTTCCGTAATTAAAACTCAAAACTTGGGCATAACCTAAGATTGAAAAATCACATTCCATTAGAGTTTGGCCAAAATACATTGAATTGGTCAAGGAATCAAATGTGTGATAAAAGTATTTTAAATATTATGAAAAAAAATATTATTTTGTTAAGAATATGTACAACATTAAACATCAAGAAAAATATTTGTAGTCAAAGGTAAACTAATGAATGGTCATTGAGGAATCTAATGCTATAGTCATGACTTATGAGACTAATAAGAAAACTTTAAGATTACAAAGGTTTTTTAAAAGTTCAAATACATGGAACAATATTATTTTAAATAAAAATACCGAGAACACCATTATTAGTCCACGCTGAAGGGCAAGGACTATAGCAATGATGAATCACTATTAGTTCAGCCGTTGAATTCAAATTTTCTCACATTTCCAAGGTCGAACATAGGGAATTCTTAATAAAAATTATATTGAAATTAAAATAAATTCAAAACTAATATTTTTTTGGCTCCCTATTGAATTTCAACTTCGATCCTTATTGGAGAGGTGGCGACGTACATTAATTTTTTCATTAAATTCAATCTGTAAAGTACTGCAGTTGATGATGGTTGCTGCAGTCTATGCATGTCCAGTTGTTGCAGTTGATTCTTGTCCCATGGCGAATTGCATGCACAAGTCTCATGAATAGGATCAAGACTGCCATCACACCTACACCCTCCAATGAGCTTTGCAATGAGCATTGCACTGTGTCTGGAATTGCTACACCGCCTTCATCCACTTCCTTGAGCGATCTTGTTGAGTCGAGCCTCACATTTTAAACTAAAGTGGAGGAGGAGACCCAACGCTAGAAGTGATGGGTCGAAAGGGTAGGAGTTCGAGTGGCAGTGACACATTTGTCTGGTCGTCTTCTTGCATATCTGTGGAAAACATAGCCATAGAGAGACCCACATTGATATCCAACCTAGTCATATCATTATTTCCCAAAGTCTTTAGACATTCCAGATGTGGAGGAGCTCATAGACCTAAAATATTTAAGTTACCAACCTGACACAGATTTGAAACTTATTGAGGCAAGTCTCCATCTTCTATTTTCGACACTTTTCTTTTCAAAAAACTTTGAATCAAGATAAAATATGATGTTTTATTATTTCCAAATCATAATTTGCATATGTCGCCTGATCTTAGACACGTGGATTTTGATGGAATGTTTTCCCATGCCTATAAAATCTATTTGAGGGATTTGGAGCAGCTTAGCAAGTTGTGAATATTGAAGTTGAAAAGGATGTCTAAAGAACTAGGTAATAAAGTGATTGGTCTGCAAGAATTAACTCTTTCATATTGTGAATCGATGGAGGAACTACCACTCTCTATTTCAAAGCTTCAATTAACAATATGGAGACTAAATCATTGTTCAAGTTTAATGCACTTTCCTAAGATTTTGGATTATTAGATTCTTTGCAAGAACTCAATTTGCAAGGATGCACAAATCTAAAAGAGCTACCTAGTAGTTTTGGATTATTAAATTCCTTGGAAGAACTCAATTTGCAAGGTTGCACAAATATAAAAGAGATTCCTAGCAGTTTTGAAAATCTTTTGTCATTGAAATTATTTGATTTATCCTCTTTCAGAAAGCTATCAAAACTCTCTCATGGTATTGAATACTTGGAATCACTTGTTAACTTGTCTTTGAACAACTGTTCTCATTTAAAAAGTATTCCAGAAAGTAGTGGGCGGTTGAAGTCTTTGGCCTTATCAATGGATATGTCAGGGTGCTCAAATTTAACATAACTTTCGTCTCTATTTGGGAAATTAAGATATATAAAAGAGTTGAACCTCTATGAATGTCATAGTTTAGAGAAACTTCTAGAAGGTTTCTTTCAACTTGAGAATTTGGTAAAGCTAAATTTATCAAATTGTAGCACACGTCAAGAATTATGTCATGGATTTCATTACCTTTTATCATTAAGAATTCTAGACTTGAGTGGAGAGAAGCTAACTCGAAGAAGTTTTCTCTTTGGCTGAAAGGAAGGGAGGAAGTGCGAAGCTTTCTCTTTGACTGAAAGGAAGTGGAGAGCAAAGCAACCCAAGGTGAGCGAGGAGTGCCTCTTTCAATGTACCACAAGATATATTATTATATATGTTGCGGTAGTGATCAGATATAATATTTGATACACTTCAACCAAAAACCTAAATGGTGCTGCGAGAAACGATGCAGTTTCCTAGTTATTAATATACACAGGTTGGAGTTGGTGAGCAGTTCAAAAAATAATGTATTAGTATTTGCATCCTGTTTTGTTGTTTTAACTTAGTCTATTATTTTTAGTTGATTAATATTATGCTTCTTATATTATATACCTAATTGATGTTTTATATCTACTTTCAATGTGATGAAGTTGACAAATACAAGTTAAAAGTGTAGCAAAATGATGACTATCTGGTTGTTACAATTTCCCTGTGCATATATTTACTTGACATTTAATTTCCAACACGGGTGCAGTTTGCTAGTTATCGATATACACAAGATGAGTCAGAGAGCAATTCAAAAAATAACCTATTAGTATTATTTGCATCACTGTTTTATTTTTTATTTTTTATAACTTAATCTATTATTTTTAGTTTATTAATGCTATTCTTCTTATATTATATACCTAATTAATGTTTAATATCCACTTTCAATGTGACAACGTTGACAAATACAAGTAAAAAGTGTAGCGAAATGATGACTATCTAGTTGTTATGGTTTCCCAGTGCATATATTTACTTGACATTTAATTTCCAACATAGGAGCAATTTCTTTGTTATCGATAGACACAGGTTGACTAGTCAGTGCACAATTAAAAAAATAATCTATTAATATTATTTGCATCACTGTTTTGTTTTTTTAACTTAGAATATTATTTTTAGTTGATTAATGTTATGCTTATAATATTATATACCTAATTAATGTTTTATATTACAAGATGCAGATACTGTTAAACAAAATAGAAACACACGGGAGACATTTTATTGTCATGGTTGGATTTAATACCTATAGTCAAAAATAATTTAGAGATAGTTTTGGTTGTCGTGACATATAAATGTTTGGTCTTCGTGACACACACACACACAGACAATTTTGTCAATCAAGTTTTGCAAATCATTCTATGGATTTGCCTCTCCGTGTGTTTGCATTTGGTTGAGTGTTCTTACACTTGGTTGAATTTGTATGTCAAAAGCATTTGAATTTGGATGTTACTAGTTCATTGGAGGTTAGGTATGCTATACTCAATTAGAATACAAAGATTTCCTTAATATGATGAATAATGTTCTTCGTCAGAGTAATATTTTTATTGAAGTCTACTCACGATAAAAAAAATTAGTCTACTCACGATAAAGATTATTTATGCAAACTAACAATGCTCTATCTGAACCCATTTCCACAAAAATCCTTTCCTTAAACACACGTAGATCTACTTATATGTTTTTAAACTTGTCCAGCAGGGATTAAGTTGCCATGCAACACTTGTTTCAAACAAGTCCGCATTGTAGATGCGATATTGCTGAATAAAAGAATAAAACATGCACATCGTTGAAATAAATACAAAATAAATTTTTATTCATTAAGCTAACTGCAACCACGTATGGACTTCAGGGGAAGATGTGTAAATTGTAATTAAAAAAAATACCATAGAGAAATAAATATTATGATAAAGCACACTTTACGTATTAGAACCAAGGCTTACCTTCAAGTGACCTAACCTTTAGTCCTATCATGCTCCTAGTATCTCCATTTGTATGTTCTTTACTACATGCATATCATGTGGAAGGTAGACATTTACCAGACTCATTGAATGCATGAATGATATGGGCCAGTGGAGATCCCCAACCTGTTTCACAGGACGAATTTGAGCTAAGATGAGGGTTGAAAGTTTGATCTTCTATCGTGCAACACAACAATTTATTTAGATATTTCCATTGAAAACTAGTCATGCTCGTCCTCGGTATATCATATATACAGGTTCAAAACTCCGCATTGACTCCTCCTCGATATACGGTATATACAGGTTCAAAATTATGCATTGACTCCACCTCGTTATGTAGTATATACAAGTTCAAAAGTCAACATTGATAGATGAGGAAGGGTTTGAAGATTACTCACTTTCATCTATGCAAGGTTCTGATGGGAAGCGAGGAACTTAAAAAACAATAAATATGAGCAACATAAATGGTTCATTCAATATTTAATTGTTGGAATCCCTTCTCAGTGATGTTCATGTAATGATAATTTATTATTTAATGATAATATTATGTAATGATAATATAATAAAATTACAAAGCATAAATATTTAAATTAATTATATAGATCGATTTATACAACATTAATCAGAGCCTACCAAAACAATAAACATATTTTTCTTCTTCCCAATGTAAAGGATTTTGATAGGAACATGTTTGTGTATTTTGAGAGGATTTTCAATTTAAAAGTATATTTATAATAAAATTATTTCTAATTTTTTAATTTATAAGAATTGAATTTTCTGTATTTTATATGGTTTCAGTAGTTAAATTGAATCCTTTCTTGCTTGCTCTAAATTGTAGTTTGGCCATTCACAAAATAATATTTGACAAATACGATTTTTGTAGTTTGGATGTTAAATATATTTCATGAGGGAGACTTAGAATGGTCCAACTACTAAGTGCGTGGAAGCATCTTTGGAAAACAAATCATTAAATTTCCAAGGGAGGGGCACTGAATCTACAAACTTACATAAAATTGTGTTCTTTTTGTTTTGGACATACTGAATGTACAAACTTACAAAAAAAATGTGTTCCTCCTGTTTTGGACAAGTTACATACATGTCAATAAAAAAGTTTCACTTTATACAATGCGCTCAACCATGATCAAATATGATCTTCTCATCTTATCTCTTCATAAATGTTGAATTATGGAAAATTTTGATTTAAGATGTCACAAATCTTGGAAAATTTACTTGTATGCGAGTAAAATATCACGATTCAAATAAAAATATAATCAAATTGTCGTTTGGGAGACATGGCTAATATTTTTAGCATAATCCTTAATTGATATGCTAGTAATCCTCATTTTAGGCATGCTACCATACTTGTTGACTCATAGGTGGTTTAATAAGACAACCGTGGAATGCTCTAATAGCCATCCACATGTGACCTCCACCACCTAGATGCTTTTGTTGATCTTGCACCACCCTCCACGAGCCTCTCTCCACAAGCCTCTACATGCCTTTGTACCACCTTGTGGTGTTTCTTCATGGAATGAGCATAAATTCTGGCCTCTCCACCAGCTTATGGTGTTGCTTCCAAATTCCATTGGAAATCTACAGAATTTAACCTCTTTGAAATTGGATTCAAAATGACTCTCTGGCTCCATTCCTTCAAGCATTGGAATTCTACATCAACTGTTCGTCTTGAAACTGAACAACAATACACTGTTGGGTCCCATTATAGATGCTATGGGAGGTATGAAGCAACCAACGACCCTACATATATTGGATAATTTCTTGATGGGTAAGATTGCTTCCTCATTAGAAAATATGTCAATTCTTGTAAAGTTGTTGGCAAGTAACAATCGTTTGAGCGGAAACATTCTAGAATCACTGAGACTTTTTAGTTCTATCCCAAAACAAACTCACGAGGAATATCCCCCGTATTCTCGAGTCTTCCCATCTTGAATCCTTGTTTTGATAAAAAAAATCCTATCCAGTGACATCCCATCCTAGTTAGGAAATCTACCCAAACTTTGCTCATTGCAGTAAGCGTTCAACAATTTCACAAGTCGAGTACCCACTTATTTTGATGGGAATTAAAGCCTTGATTATGTTTTCATTTTAAACAATACTTTTATTGGTAGCATATGCAAATCATTGGATGATATACTAAATCTAAAATACCTTGATTTGTCAAGTAACCAACTAGAGGGAACAATTTCGAAGGAGATGGCCCAATTGAAGAATATGAAGCAGTTGAATTCACGATGAACAATGAGAGCGGAAGAATCCCTTCGGTTTGAGTGCTAAACAAACTGTCTCGAGGTGTAGAACAAACAAAAATGAGGAATGCAGAACCTGTCTCTCGATTTTTCTCTCTAGTCGAAGAAGGGGGTGGCTCTATCTCCCTATTCCCGACCTTGACTCATTCCCAATTCATATTTTAATGTCCTATCAAATTTGTTGATGTATGAACCCCAGAGAAGCCGCCTACAGGGATCCACCAGAAACAATATTGGATATAGCCTAACGAAAAATAATGATTGGTAGGAAAATTTGCACCCAAATCTGTGATTGGTGATACTTCAAATCTAGGCAGGGAGTAGGGGGAGTGGAGCTAACCAGGAAGAGACTATTATTATTCTCTCATAATTACATCCTAGGGGGAGCTTGGAAAGGTGTGGTAGGAGCCAAAGAGAGATGTTGTGGTTGTTCACCCTAATCAACAAATAGAACCCTAGGCCGCAACATATGCACAAATTGTTTAGGGACAACAATGCCAAGACGATGAGTATGAACTTGATCACGTGCCCACAACCTAGTTTAATTGAATATGCACTTTTTCCATAATGTAAATGGGTGCAACTTATTGGTGCTTCTATTGATGCACTTGCAACTCATGCTGCTGATAACCAAGAATTATATGAATATGATTGCTCCTACGATTTCGCCCCATTGCTTCCCGCATCAGGATTCACCCAACCTCCTCCAAGTCAGTTACACAAGGGAGAAAGAGAAAGTGTACACATGGGTAATGCTCAAACTATGATTTTTTTGCAATTTTCATTGTCTTTGGGGTTGAGTAGACCACTCAAGCTAGTAGTATTTATTGAAGTCACAAGAAGCAATGATGAAGATATTGCTCACCCAACCTGAATCTATGCAATGCTATTTTCATTCTAGATAGTCGACAGATGATGCACTGATCATGGAGCTATTGGAGGGTATAGGAAAGACAAACTAATATATTCATTCTAGATGGTGGGAAATATCTTGGAGCTCTTGGAGGGTAAAGGAAAGGGAAACTGATATAGAGACCCCGATGCCAATCAAGGTACACAAATCTCTTACCAGGTGGAAGACGCATGCAGGAAGTTAAGGGAGAGGATTTCCTATCAGGTGGAGGGTGCATGCAACATATTCTGTAATGTGGAGGGTGAGGGTGCTTATTCTGGAATGAGCATAAAAATCAACACATCAATTAATATGGATGTTAATGATGAATTAATATTGGTGTTAGGTAAATTTACATAAAAATCAACACATCAATTAATATGGATATTAGTGGAAAATTAATATTAGTGTCAGGTAAATCAATATGGTTGGACGTGTTGCATGT
>SNQJ01S0040136.1:20982-36867 GCA_010110895.2 Picea sitchensis
CCCTCAAAATGGCCCCGGAAGTTAAAACCTGCTAAAAATAGTAAATGGCCAAAATTGCCAGAAAACTATTTTGAGCCAGTCGGAAAAGGTGGATGGCCATCGATATCCACCTGGATCAAAGCTACAAAATATATTCCATTTGAAGAACATGGTAATTGTCTATGTTTGATGCTCTATACAAATTCCATAAGTCTAAACACAATCTGATCTCTCTTGAATTTTTTCTGATTAGGACTAATTTTTCTACCCATTTATAATGTATAATTTTAATAATGATCATAGCATCCAAAAATTTCTTTAATTCCTTTTGGATTAGCGGTTCTAATGTTGGATACACCTTCTTTGGTTTTTGTTGGAATGATTTAACACCTTCCTTAGGGAATGACATGTTATTTAATTCTCATGTCGTAGGTATTCAAGTCCTAATAAATCCAAGTGAACACACATATATATACTACCTAAACAAATTAATGTACGACTATTTTTCTATTTTTGAACGTCAAGTTCCAAGATTAACATATCTAGGATTTTCTACAGTTCCCAAGTTAATCAATTCATAATTCATAGAAGAGTTGCTTGTATTGACATTTACATATTTTAAAATCTTCCTTGTATATCGTACTTTGTTGGCTTCAGGGGTTTCAGATCCAGGGTTTGAAAGGATTTACCAACAAATACCCCATTCACTTCAACATATTCAATATTCAAGGACTGAATAAGGTCTCACCTGAGACGTGCTTGAGAATCATAGAGACCGAATGTTTGTGCATAGCATGACAAAATAATATAGTCATGAAACAATTAAATAAGAGTTTCACATTAGATACTATTAATTCATATCAACATTCACATAAGTAACACAACTGATCACATTCGTCCAGTTATGCAGACTGTGACCATTCACATTCCTAAATCCAAATATTGTTGTGTGTTCAGAATCATAAATCCTACATGCACGTCTAACCTCTATAACAACATGCATTCATAACTAAGTACATGATATGAAGCATAAAATCGAGCCTCATGCCTTATTTTATTAACTACAACGAAACTTCAGATATATGGAGGGTTGTATCATGCACACAGACTCATTAAGATTAAACTAAAGATTCGAGATTTAGATATTAATCTACTTTCTCTCTCATATTCTATTTTCAACTATACCATTACAATGAATCTAAAAAATGAACTAGAAGTTAACAATCAACCAAAAACAATGGTTACATGTTTGAATGCATTCCTTAACAAACATGCCATCTCACTAACAACCTAGGCCACAACCAATCGATCAGTGACAAAAATGGTTACAATCATTATGCTGATCTTCAAGGATTTGATATGCATGCAAGATTTACAATTCTCTGCATGCAGTGGAAAACTGGTTGGCACACATAGTAGAAAACTTGTTGGCGTGCGTAGTAGAAAACTGGTTGGTGCATGCACTGAATCTTGGCAAAACATTGTACAAAAATCGTGCAACATGCATAGTGCAAAAATTATGGTTTGCATGCGCTCTTTCCAAAACCTTAGTTCCAATAGCTCCCCAACACTATTAGTTGGCTTTTCCTTGATCCAACGAATTTCATTACGATGTGACAAAGGCTATCGATGTCACCTTCTTCATTAACTCAACGATGAAGTTGTGGAACTTTGAGTATATCTGGAAAAAAAATCCATTATATCCTTCATGTCTTTGAAACATTTGTCGACTTCTACTGGCGTGGTCAATGTAGTTGTTGGATTAATCTGTGCTCCCAACTCAATCAAAGGGGTTTCCCTTGCATGTGCATAATGGTGCTGCTAGGCATGCTCTTGTGCTTCCAACAAAATGGATGTCAATGTATGTTGGTCGACATGGGCAGATCCAGTATGGAGATGAAGGCCAAATACCTCTCTCATGGCCTCATGCTCTGTGGGTGGAAGAGAGGTCAACACCTGCTTCTTCTCATTGATTTGAACCTCACTTGTGCGTATGTGTTCTTCAGTTATGATGATTTTGGGGGAATTCTATAGGTGATTCTAGAGATGGAAGATGTACTTAATGACCCCCGAGAATCCCTCCATGCATGTTCTTCCTTGGTGCAAAATATTTTCTATGGCGGTCATATTTTGTTGCAACTCCTCCTACTCTGATGATGGGGTTCTTTTCATTCTTTGCTGAAGCTTTGAATTATGTGCCTGTGGGTGTTGGAAAAATTTCTTCACCTTTCTAAGTTTTTTATGTGTCGGGAGGTTAGGAGTTTCCTTAGTTGTGCTAGGGACTTGGGAGTGTACTTCATCCACTACACTAATTAACAATGTGTACTCAAATACCTTTGCTTCATGGAGTTCTTGTATGGCCTTGTGCACAACTACCTTCTGTACATGTATTTGTTGGGTTTGGTGGTGCACAACTACAACTATCTCTTGCTCGTGCTTTTGTTGTAGCTATGTATAGAAATGGTCAAGTGGGCACTATCTGTCCCCCAAATCATTCATTATTTCTACCATGAAGACTTGCAGGTCATGTGAAGGTACCTGCACTAAGTCTAGCTTTGCATAAGGAAATGACAATGGCTCTAAACTCATGGATGTCTTGTAGGCTCTCAAGGATAAGGGGTTGAGCCACATGACCCTCTTTTGCATATTGATGTGAGGTGATGTAGTGCTAGTGGTGCCACCAACGAGCATCGGTTCTTGGGAATTGGGATTGGTTGACGATATAGAAATGTTGAGTGCGTGGTTGAGTGCACCCAATTGTTGTGACGAATCCTGATGTAGCAACTTATGCACATCCAAATTGTCTTGAAGTACCTTTACTATGCTTTGAACTAGTTTTGGGGAAGTCCCTAGATCCTTCCCTTTGAGTGTTGGTGTTTATTTCATGTTCCTCCATCTAATGGGTCAATATCCTATGCTTGGCGGACTTCACCATCATTTGAGAGGGGAATTCCTCTTTAATGGGTATATGGTCAGTAAAAAACCCTAGACTAGAAGCACATCCTTCAAAAATAGACCCGGGGGTTGTGCTCTGTGCAATCTATGCTTGTTTTCCCTTCCTAGGTGCATTACTCCCCATGCTTGGTTGCACTTGTTTCCTTCTTCTTGGTCCATGTTTCCAAGAGCTCTAATTATTCATTTGGCATGGGCTGTAGTGACTCCAGATACTCCACAACGACATGTTGAATGTCCTCCTCAACAATACAAAAGGGGAGGATCTTGGTAGGAGTTTGTGGATGTGCAAATGGGGTGATGAAAAAATTATGGAAATCACATTCAAATGAAATATAGTCCTCGTAACTTTCAATGAGGTTGCTTGGTATGCAGAAGACTTGCGTAGTTTCCTAGATCATTTTTGTGTACCATAGCTGAAAAAACATGTTGTTCTCATGTTGTACTTTCTTAACATGGCTATATTGTAGCTCATTGAATTTGGGTGTAGGGAAAGATTGAGTGACTATAGTGTCGTATTTCGTGCCTAGTGGTGATTTCCACACTATCATTGCGAGTAGGAGTAACACCAAACTATAGTGAAACTCCTTGTCACAGTCCTGCACATCCATGTAGTGTTGGATGAACTATCATTAAGTATCATTCCTAGAACATATTGATTCCTTGGAATCATCGTACAAACTTTAGGATTACCCCTAGTGAGAACTCATCCTTTCGACACTTATGCATCATCTTGTAGGAAAATACCTGCATAGTGAAGTAAACATTATCATCATTGATAGCGAAAATAACTCCGCCTCTTGTTCCCCTATGGGTGCCATACTTTTGGCACAATTATTCTTGCATGGCCTCTCATGCTGCTACCATGTCACTGGGATCCTCCCTTATTTTAGGAAGGCTCAAGACTTGGAAGATTGTATCATTGTCAACTTATTATGGGTGGTCTAGCTAGAGGAATCCTCCATGCAACCTGTTGAGTAAGAACTTGAAGCAGGAGTTGATATTCAGGTTGTGCTTGAAATGATGTACATACAAGAATGTCATTATCCTTGAATTCTCGATGGGCTTGGACCATGCCTTGGATACCACTTTCCCTCCTACAAGGATTTCTGCATAAGCATCAAAGTGTAGTTTTGGGAACCGTGCCTCATCCTAGATGTTGTAATACACAAACTTAAGGCTAGGAAACATGCCTAACATAGTTCCTATGATGTTTACCTCACTAGGGATTTTGATCTCATAAATATGTGCTTCCTTTACTACTTTGAGGAATCCATTTCTCTGGTCGAATCTTAGCTTGGCTAACTATATGTACTAATACACCCTGTTCTTGAGCTATGCTCTGTATCACCATCCCAACTGTGAAATGGAAGGGTTGCACATGCTGAAAACTTAGTGAAGACCAGATCAATTCGCACTACACTCGTCTCTCTTCTTGCTTTGAACACTGATCTCAACTAAATTTGAACTCTGCAATCGATAAATAGACATGTAGTCGTGTAGTGGGAACATTAAATACTTGTGCAGGAAATTCCTTTGATTACTGTCACTTGCCTAGATGTCCACTCATATTTTCACTCGTCATGAATGTTTATCGGTGATACGTTGTCCTTCCATAATTGTCGACACACCCTTTTGTAAATGTTTCCATAAATATTTTAGTTCTCCGTTCCATCATGACTTGTCCTAGCCCAAATCCCTATCTCTTCTTTTCTTTTGGATTTTATGTGTTTCTTCATCCACTTGTGGGATCCAGTTGTCCTGTCCTTTAGCACAAAGTCCCAAACGATGTATAAAAGATGGACTTTTTCATGTTTAAAGAGATCCATATCTACTTGCATCTATCCAACATCAACCATAATACTTGCATAACCTCTTTGAGTAAGATGAACACTGTCCAATAATCTAAGTATGATTCCAAAAATTTGTGCATGAACTCTTTAAAATCCACGACAACAACCTTGAGAACACTGTAGGTGCATTCTTCAGACCAAATGACATCATAATGTATGTGAATGAGCCCCACTCCATCACAAACATTGTCTTGGATTTGTCTTATTTTGCGATGTGAACCTGGTGGTAACCTAAAAATCCATTTGTGAATGAATAAGATTTGTGCCCACCCACGTTCTCCAATACTTTATTTTTAAATGGTGTAGGAAATACACAGGCTACATTGAGGCTCTGTAGGTCTACACAAATTCATATATCACCCCTCTTCTTTTGTTGCACTACCATTTGGCTAATCTATTCAAATTATTCCATTGGGACATTGATCCCTACATCTAGCATGAAATCCAGTTCTTTGGGAATATTTTCTTTATACTTCATATTCAACCGATATGGTCACTTTTTGACTAGTTTGGCATTTGGTTTTGGGTATATTTTCATCTCTCCTAGGGATCCTGTAATACCCTTCATCTTAGAAAAACTTCTTGAAAACATGTCCTCATATTCTTTCAGAAAGTCCACCACTTGCGTCACTATTTCCTAATCCTAGTAATCACCAATTATCACCATCTCAGTGCTTCTTCTATGCTTATATTGTGTTTCTTTGTCCTTAATGGTCACGTATAGTCTGACACAATGCTATTGGAAGAATTTCCTTATACTGCATTCTTTCCATCAATTTTATTGATTTTTAAGCTCCAAGGGTCCTCTTCCCGCGTGTCATTGCTATTACACTGTTTGATTTAAATTTACCATTGTCTTGTGATAGGAACATACTAACTTACACATAGAGTCTCTGGGTTCTTGATTGAATATTAAATTCTTAATCCTCAACAACATATATCCCTCTGAAGGGACATCGGTCACAAACTTAAATGTTGCATAGAAATGATTACTTACTCCTTCCCAATCCTTGGTCCGCCTCCTAGTATCCTATTGAAGGTACCATATTTTGTGGACCATATCCATAGTGTGGAAAAATATATGGAGCCACTATGCTTGAGGTATTTGATTAGTTTTCTAACATTGCTGATAGAACCAAATGTGCTCATGGGGATCCTCTATCCCCTTGTTCTTTCTTACCAATTCAAAGTTGGTCGGGGGATAAAACCTTACTTTGATGTAGTCTACCATTTGTGTCGAGTCCTGTAAGTATGTGCGATGTGTTTCCCACCAAGGCGCAAGTGTTCCCTTCACTAATGCATCCATGGCTTGAATCCTTTGGGCCTCAGGCACACCGACTTCCATTTTCACTATAAATGCATCTACCAGGCCTATCCCATCAAACCTCAGTATGCCAAATAGCTCTGTTCCAAGACAACCCACTACTTTGGTGATTTGTGTGCATCTCTTGATTGACATTTCATATAACATATTCTACCATCGTGTCATCACGTCCTATGAATCCATGTAATATGAGAAGACACTCCTCTAGCTTAGCTCTCCATTGGTTGTTGGGTTCACATAATCCTCCTTTCGCCCTGTGATGTTGTATATATTCTCAATGATTGAGCTTTTTGAATCTTCATTTATTGGTTCATTGTATCTATTACCCTCAACCAGATCTAGTGGGGAAATTACATGTAGAGTGTCTGTATCAAAGGAAATTTTCCCTTGCTTCAGATTTAGTATGAAATTGTTACCAAATTCCCAATTAACTCCAAGCAGAGTTGGATAGGGGTACGAATCATCCATAATATCAATTACTTCAAAATATGATTTTGGTTTTACCCCATCAATGTTAACCTCGATCTTCTCCAGTTTGTCAATAAGCTAGATCCTATATTGATTTGCTAGCCTGAGTTGAATGGAAGACCACACCATCTTTAGTTTTCCCATCAACTCCCATGACTGTTTTGACAAAATATTCATATTAGACACTAGGTCCAACATGATCCCTTCCATCTCATATTTGCTGAATTCAATTGTCATTTTGAACTCTCTGCTCATGTGCTTCCTCTTGTTTACATGACACATGTCCCTTTATGGTAGTGGGGTAGAAATAGTAGCTTCATCCTCACCTTACCCCATTCATATTGTCAATATGTGGGTCAATTTCTTGGTAATGATGGGATCACCCAACACCTTAGGAAAGCAACGCAAGAAATCACTTACCTAGTCCTCTGAGTTAGTCTCTAGGTAATTATTGTATCACTCTTCTTCATGCGTTGTGCATCACATTTCTTTGCGTACATGTATCTCATCCATACATCGAAACTACTCACGTGCATTTTTCTCATCTATCACCTTTAGCGCATCGTGCAAGAATTGCTTTTACTACATAATGTTTTACTTAGGAAGTGCCTGTTAGCACTAGAAGTCACCCTCAGATTGCATAGAAGGTAAGCCCAGTAACCATCAGTTTATACAGTAAATGTAAATGAGTTTTAAGAGGCCAAATGGAGAAGACTCAATGAAAATAACGTTCTAACTCAGAAATCTGGACTGGTATGCGCAAGCAATTGAGGTCTTGGATCAACTTCAGTCAATAAGTTGGAGTAAAGGTGAGTAGGAGGAAAACTTTGGTGAGRAAAGTGTAGATGTCTTCCGTGAACATCAAGCCTTCCAACAACCTAAGGAAGAAAAACTTAAACACAAGATCCTCTTGGATTCAAATTTCAAGGAAACTGAAAGAAATCATAACAACATTATAATCAAACATTCATCATAATACAATCACAAMAATCCATGTGAATTAGTCAATCATGAACTCTCTCAGTATCAAAGGCAAATAAGATGGAGTAAGAAAGCTAGCTTAGATTAATCAAGAAGTCTCAAATCAAGACATAACCAAAGAACCAATGTTCTTCATCAAAATATTACAATAACATGGAGCCTAGCTCAACCATTCGACCTTAACAAAATATCAAAATTGCTTATATCAGACCCCTGCATTCAAAGTTTCTAGTCAACGCCTACTCTGTCAGCCTGTGTAGGCATTCTTTTGTCAGACGCTACCTCAAATCAATATGGGCTTTGTAAGAAAATCCATCCATAAGGGAACTTTGGGATGACAGTCTGCCTCCATGGCCATTTCTTCCATTCTTTCCATTTATGCGATGAGACGAGGCCTCAACCACCACCCCCATTTCCATTAACTACCTTCATCGGGATCGGGATGAGGCCTGACACCCATGCATTTTCCAGGCAGTGCCCATGACTTCTTTGAGTCAATCCTGATGCCTTTTATATTGATGGATCATATCTTCCCTTTTCAAATCGATGACCGAGATCTGCTTCACGATTCGGGCTTCAGAACTTTGACAAACAACTTTAACAATATTTTGAACCCCCGATTCCTACGAATCGTCGATCTGATATTCTCAAGAATGTCCGCCGCTGAAGCTGATCTCGCGTGTTGCTTTCATTTCGAGCCCGAAATGGACTGCTATGAACGTTGCGCTTTGATGTTTCTTGTGCAGGCCGCGAAATTGGACAACTTGATGCCCTTGACAACTATATGTGATACCATTTGGCTCCACCTGGATGGCATGCACCCTGCGAGCTGCCAAGAACAAGCAGTTCCAGTCGCCTTATGCATTGGGCTATGGAGTCATGCTCAACAAACATCTTGCTGAGGATTAATGGATGACATGCACACTATCCTAAAAATGAAAGCAAAATACATGGGCTCCAGGAGGAGCTTATTTATGTACATTCCTAGACTAATTGATTTTTATAAAGTGCTAGGTGAAAGCAAACTTCCACCATAGCCATTCAAGCAACTCCCTAGCTGTAAACTTGTTTACTCTGTCATTGATCAAATAAAAACAATGCAACTGTGACAACAAAATGATTATGCTTTTCATCTCTTCTCCCAGTGATGAAGTCATGATAAAGCTGATTGGCTCCAAGACATGAAGGAAATGCAACTCCATGTACTTCCTTACAGGTTCATAGAGAAAATGACAAAATCCACTGGGTTGGTGACAAAAAACATGCTCTGTCTTACAACTGCTCACACATGGCTATATGTCTCTGGCAAGCATAGGTGAGCGAACGGCTAATGCAGGATGAATGATCCCAGTTGATGGTTGCTCATTTGTAGCCTCTGGGAAGGATATAAACTGCACATTTGGTTCTCCCTCTTCTTCTTCATGACTCTCCCAAGGATCATAATCATAATCATCATAAACATGAAACATGGGAAAGCTTTTCCCTTTGTCTTCTATAGGCATAGAATGGTAGATTTCCACACAATGTTTTTCCTCAATGTATAAAGGAAAAGGCTCCATGGTATGCTCTTGGAAATCCTCAAAATCTGAAACATATGATTCCATGTGTATAGCCATAGGATCATGAATCGTGTGACAAAATCCTGGCTGCTTTAGAAAACCAGGTTGCTCCTCTGTAAATGCCTCTCTAATTGCAAATAAAAACCCTCCCTACTCCTCTATAAATGCCTCTCGATCATCAACAACTACAGTCTCTTTTTGTTGTTGTTGTTCCATATCTGATTCATAATCACTATATTCTTTTTCAGAATCTGAAACATGTTGACAGTCTTCTTCCTTAGACACATGCAATTTTCTAAGATATGCTTGCATATGAACCCCCTTGCTAGCCCTGATGTTCTTTTAGACTTCTTTAGCATCTTCAAACAAGTGTCCTAATGATGAATATTTCCTCTCTCTCAAGAGAAGGACCAGTTATGGATGCTGAGCCATGACATAGTACACCATGGCAGTAGTCTCTGTGGGTCTGATCTCCATAGGCATACTATGATAAACACTGTAAAACCTCCTATTGAAGACAACCAAGGCTTCATCTTCCCCTCTCCTCAAGGCATTAAACTCAAACCAATATTGATCAAGGGACATGTTCTCACCCCAACAATTTAAAAATGCATGGCATAGCTCAGTCCAGGAGCCAATAGAACCGACTTCCATACATCTAAACCACACAAAAACATCTCCAGACAAGGATTGTGAGAACAACCTCATGGAAACATCATCATGAACAAACTCAAATTGATTGACAAAGCTCTCAAAGGCCTCCAAATGCCTCTCTGTTGTAAAATGATCCTCTCCAGAAAACCGAGGAAGATACTCAAAGGAATAACAAGGATAAGGCTGAAGGTCATGTGGCATCCTTAAAGATTTAAACAACTTATTTCTGATTTTAATTTGAAAAGAAGTGGGATGATCATGAGGATTAACGAGTTTATGGCAAGGCTCAAAAAGAATAATGGAGCGTAACGATATTTGAGAAGACTGCGAATTATTTTCAACCTCCTCAAGGCTACAAGGGTGATCAGTTTCAAGAGGATATGCAATACATATCTCACTTTTATGAATAAGTAGAGGTGAAGACACAAGATCGATATCTACAACATAAGAATAAGGCATGCTTTCTTCTTCCAAGGATGAATAAATAAATGAAGGCCTATTATCATCTGAATAGACAAAGCAGAGGATAATCCTCTTTATATGTGAAGGGAAAGAGAGAAATGAGCTGATAGACAAGAACATGATTTCATGAATAAAGTTCATAAACTGATACCTGGTCTTCCCCTTTGGTATGGTCATCTTTCTATCAATAGGATCCTCCCCAGTGGAGTCTTCGATAGTGGAGTCACCAGGTGCAAGTTGCAATCTTCAATGGTTCTGATGTCTGATGCACCTTCATAATCAAAAGCTCGTTGTCGTTCTTACCCAGGGAAATGTATTCAATTCGTTCCCCAGCAACGATGCCATGAAATGTTAGCACTAGAAGTCACCCTCAGATTTCATAGAAGGTAAGACCAATGCTCATCAGTTTATACTGGTAAATGTAAATGAGTTTTAAGAGGCAAAATGGAGAAGATTCAGTGAAAATAACGTTCTAACTCAGGAATCTGGACTGGTATGCGTAAGCATATGAGGTCTTGGATCAAATTCAGTCAGTAATTTGGAGTAAAGGTGAGTAGGAGGAAGACTTTGGTGATAAAAGTGTAGAGGTCTGCCGTGAACATCAGGCCTTCCAACAGCCTAAGGAAGAAAAAATTAAACACAAGATCCTCTTGGATTCAAATTTCAAGGAAATTGAAAGAAATCATAACAACATTATAATCAAACATTCATCATAATACAGTCACAACAATCCATGTGAATCAGTCATTCATGAACTCTCTCAGTATCAGAGGAAAATAAGATGGAGTAAGAAAGCTGACTTAGATTAATCAAGAAGTCTCAAATCAGGACATAACCAAAGAACCCGTGTTCTTCATCAAAATATTACAATTGCAGGGAGCCTAGCTCAACCATTCGACCTTAACAAAATATCAAAACTGCCTATATATACTAAAAATGTTGCAACCACTAGGAATGTGATCGGACCCCTGCATTCAAATTTTCCAGTCGATGCCTAATCTGTTAGCCTGTGTAGGCATTCTTTTGTCAAACACTACCTCAAATCAATATGGGATTTGTAGGAAAATTCGTCCACAGGGGAGCTTTGGGCTGACAGTCTACCTCCACGACCATTTCTTCCATGCTTTCCATTTATGGGGTGAGACAAGGTCTCAACCACCACCCCCATTTCCATTAACTACCTTCATCGGGATCAGGACGAGGCCGAACACCCATGAATGTTCCAGGCGGTGCCCACGACTTCTTCGAGTCAATCCCGACACCTTTTAGATTGATGGATCAGATCTTCCCTTTTCAAATCAATGGCCGAGATCTGCTTCACGATTCAGGCTTTAGACCTTTGACAAACAAGTTTAACAATATTTCAATCCCCCGATTCCTGCGAACCGCCGATGTGATATTCTCAGGAATGTCCACCGCTGAAGCTGATCTCGCCCGTTGCTTGCATTTCGAGCCTAAAATGGACTTCTCTAAACACTGCACTTTGACATTTCTTGTGTAGGTCGCGAACTTAGACAACCTGCTGCCCTTGACAACTATATGTGATAACAGTGCCTACACAACTTTCCATATTTTTCCTTCTAACTACTATTTCGAACACTCTCTTTTCTGCAGGTCAGTCCTTGTGTTGATACCCCCCTCAGGTTACTACTCGTACATTATATTATATTCTTTGTGTAGATCACCATTCACCATGTTACAACACCCCTTTTTTTCTTCATGTTTTTCTAACAACTCCGAGCAATGCTCCATGCCATGGTATGCATTGTGGAAATATCAACACAATGCATAGGGATTGGTACATAACTACATCAATTATCTTGTCTTTATACAATTGAAACATGTGGGATATTTTCCTCCTCCTCCAAAGTATCCTCTACCTCTTCCTCTTCCATATCCTCCTCTTTGGGCTCCTTGGAATCCAAATCTATCGAAGCCTCCACTGTCTCGACCCTTATTCTCCTCTTAGACTTGGTATGCATCTGCAATATGATCCTTCATCAACTACAACAATAGACAATTGTTCATGTTATCCCCTAGCCTAGGGATAACTAAGGGGATAATGTTTCGAGGCCCTCATGTACTAGACATGGAGTATCGAGAGCCAGACGACTTGAGCATGGCCCCAGAGGGCCCCTCTTTTCTTTAGTGTAGTCCACTTATCACTAGCAACAATATCCATCCCACTAGCCTGGTCCTGAAGTAGCGATGAGTCTTTATCCATGAGGTAATGAGTCTGGGTATCATGGTATGTATCACTTTGATTTTTGAAGCACTTGAATATGTTGTATTGAATCCTTCTTCATTTCATGACGTTTTCTTGGAATTTATGCTCTTTGCCTCATTCATACCTGGAAGGGTGACATGGTGCCCTAGTAAGTTGATTTCCTTTTGGGATGGGTTTCCATTGGGTGGATCTGTGAAAAGTCATCGTTTGTTCCCTCCATACTTATGAATTTCTATCTTTATTCCTCTCATCTCTATTATCCTTGTTTGGGCATTGGGATTGGCTACACTAGGAAGGGTTGTAACTTACCTTGTGGGAAGAAGGGGCTAAAGGCCCAGAGGGTAAAATTAGTTGGCAAGAATTAAAATCCAATGTTGAAACCTTTGAGATGCTTCACCTAGGGATTCCTGAGAAAACAATGAAAATATTATCAGTAAGAAAAGGGGACCCATACGATAATATAAACACTTAAGGTATTAGTTGATGGATAAGGGGTCTCATCACGAGATGACCTATTATGACCATGGACATGTAGCTGTATGACATTACCATTTATCTGGTCACCAAACCAGGTTAGTGGCTCTTGGTGGGATAGCCAAGAGAAAGGGGGTCTCATCATGAGCCAACCTTCTCGTTTCCGTGAAATGTTTGTGGATAACGATGTCACCTCTAGTCATTAAGCCAGGACAGTGTCCCTCAACTATTCCCTTGAATCACAAGAGAAAAATATAAAAAGAAATAAAGCTACTAATAAAAGGAAATGAATGGGCTAGGAAACAATTGCATTTATGACAAGGTGCAACTCGCCCTCTACAAAGTCACCCACAAGTAAGACTTTACATTTCCTTGTTATCACATGCACCCCATGCCCAAATATTTACCCTATTCCACCTCATACACTTACATGACTTGGAATAGATCCCACCTGGGAAACACCCCAAACTTATGTGAGGTTAGCCCAATAGGGCAACCTGAGAAATTTTCCAAACCTAGCTTGTCAACTTACATAACATATTTGAGCATTTGTCTGGGTTAAGGGGGGGGGTTTTATGCACATTTTTGGGTAATTTAATTATTGGATGTGATTTACATGCTATGATCCCTGTGACTTATGAACCCCGGGAGGGCGTACTTGTTGTTGTTGTAGGACCTTGCCCGGTGGGCAGGTACACATGAGGGAATGATTAGCTCGAACCTTGATGGGGCTTAAATCCCACAGATGGATGTTGATACCACATCTAGGGGTAAGAAGAAATTGAAGACTTGTACCGAGATAAAGAAGGACGTTKCCTTTGGAGGCATCATGGAAGACCTAGACCCAGGGGGAACTTGCTCTTCCCACATGGATATTATCCCTYGAGGGCCCTGGACCTCACCATCATAACCTATCATAAATATGACCACAAAATATTGTCTAGCATAATCTATAAGTCTTATGCTAAATGGAGGTTTAAGGAAAACTACAAACTAAATCATGTTGATGGTTCTCATGCTGGATCACTTGTTCTTGCTTGATTGATAATATTTTGAAACTTGAATCTTGACTGTCAATCACTGATATTATCCCCCCTATCAAGTAGAAGGTGAGAAGATGCAAATATTTCAATTGAAATACGTGTTAATACTTGATAATGAATTCTTTGGTATGACTGATATATCTTCTTGCCTATCGATCACCATTGCCAATGAGTGATCCATCCATAGTGATTATTTACTCTTGTAGGTTTCTTATGTTTGGAAAATTTGTTTGAAGGATGATTATGATTTCTACAATGCTCACAAGGATGAAGATAAAAAGCTGATCTTCCATATGGCCAACTCGATGATAATGTTGGCATTTAGGAATCTACTCTTGAACTGGAGCAGGTGGATATGAACTTCTTGATGAAATCCAACACTTTGGAACTGGATTGGTTTTTTGTAATATAGAATATGAAAGGTAACTTCTTTTTCATATCTGATACTTGTTCTATGCTTATTGTCTCTAATTTCTTCCCAAGGTCTGATGACTGGCTTGGAAAGAGAAATTTGAACTAGTTCATGCACAACTTCATCTTCATATACACTTGTATATGAAGTTAGTTCACTAAGTTTCTCTTGCACTGGTTGTTGATCATCATCATCATCATCATCATCGAAAAGAGGGTTTGTCTTGAAACCAGACTAGTTTAGAATGTTGATTCTTTCGTTGAAGTTGATCATGAAGAAATTGAGTCTGAGTTTGAAGCAGTTCTACTTTGTCTTGCAAAACTTGCAAATAAGTTAGAACATAGTGAATAGTTTCTTTGTTGAGTATGACTGTATTTTCCATAGAAGAGAGTATTAGAGTATTCAATAACTCTAATAGTTCATCAATTTGATACATTTAGATTGACTTAGACAATTTAAACTCAACAAATGAAGGGTGTCAACTTATACCGAAAATGCACCCATTTACAATGTAATTCAACTTAAATTCAAGAGTACAAGTAAACTTACAAAAAAACTATTTGCAAGTATACCTTGATTATGGAGTTGAATTTATCTTTAGGATTGAATGTGTCGTCTCTCGTTCTCCAAAGAACTTCCAACTTCTATGTCTTCTTTCCAAAGTTGAGCACTAGATTAAAATGAATATTTTCCCTTGTGAATAAAGTGCACATAGTTGATAAGTTGCAAGTGTTGAATGTTCACCATCAAGGTAACCAGTTGAGAGGAAATCACCAACATGGTTTTGCGCTAATGACAATACATATACACTACATAATAACTCAAGTTGTTATAAAAATTGCCACTATTTCAAAAGCCATTTTCCATGGAAAAATGGAAAATCTAATTGTTGTGTCATATTTGTCTCATATTTATCACCATAAATATTCTCGACAAGTGTATCACTTTAATTTGATAAATGTCGCCCCTGTGAAAACAAAACCCACCAATCTGACTATGATTAAAATAAATATCTTGGAATTTAATGGCAAAAAATGTGTAGATGGAAACACAAGGCTATCAATATTCAAATGTATGGAAAAAGGACCAACATCAAATGAAAAATGTAGTCAATAATGTCATTCAAAATATCATTGTAAGGGACTCCCAAATATTGATTATCTCAAGGTATCTAATATTGACTTGACTGTATATCCCATTTAGATTGGGTGCATATGAAAGTTGATGTGAATAGGCCAGGGATTGACTCTCCCAAGTTGGATTTCATGGAAAATATATCGAAGCTATTGGTGGAAATAAAATCCAATATGGTAGTGGATCGAATAGAAGCTATAGCCAATGGTCGTTTTGTTTGCCATTGAGGTCTCTTTGGTTTGTCCATCGATTATCTCAATAAATTAGGTTTTCCATGTGTTATAAGTTATCTAGGTGATTCAAACACCCCAAGATTGCTTGGTTGAGATCACTATAGGTTTATATCTATTTTGGACCTAAGAC
>SNQJ01S0040136.1:36917-47148 GCA_010110895.2 Picea sitchensis
GCATATGAAAGTTGATGTGAATAGGCCAGGGATTGACTCTCCCAAGTTGGATTTCATGGAAAATATATCGAAGCTATTGTTGGAAATAAAATCCAATATGGTAGTGGATCGAATAGAAGCTATAGCCAATGGTCGTTTTGTTTTCCATTGAGGTCTCTTTGGTTTGTCCATCGATTATCTCAATAAATTAGGTTTTCCATGTGTTATAAGTTATCTAGGTGATTCAAACACCCCAAGATTGCTTGGTTGAGATCACTATAGGTTTATATCTATTTTGGACCTAAGACCACAAAATTGAGTTTCAATATTCTATGAGTGATAAATAGCGAAGCAACGCCTATAAAATAGGCGCATGTATTTTCACATCTCGCCCAAAGATATGAACTATATTTCATTGAATTAACCAACTAAGATAATGCTCAAATAAAATTTCCAACCAATCGTTGCTTCATAGTGAAAGTGTGACTTGTAATATTTAGTAGTGGAATATGCTTGTGATGTTACCATTGATGTATTAGTCCTGTTATCCATCTCAATAGCTCCAATATTCATTGACCATATCCAATTGTATCAATTTTCTTTGCACTACATACATTTCTGAGAAAGAACCTTTATGAAACAAATTCAAGGCCAATTATGCATCTACGTTAGATCATAGATGGGCACAATAGATCTAGAGAGAATCACAACCAATCATTTTCTTGCAATAATTTGAAAAATTCCCTACATAATGCTCATTCCCCTCTACAAAGAGGCCTTGACTCACTCTCGATGGAATTTTTTTTTAATTCAAAACGGGTTTGAAATGTAGTAATGATAATTGATACCTTGTAACTTTCCACAATAATCAACATAAAATAGGCATCAGATTCGAAATGGGTTTGAGATGCAGTAATGAAAATGATACCATGTAACTCACCACAACAAGCAACATAAAACAAGCATTATTGAGTTAGTCACACACCTATCTTTCTTTGTTCTCTTGATCATATGAGTCTCCTCATAATCTTCCTTCCAAAACCCATGTAGGAGAGTCTCCTTACCCATGGATCGAGGGTTTTGTTTGAGTCTCAACGAAAATGATTAATCTAGAAAACATGTCGTCGAGCTGAGTGATTAGAAGCATAAAAGATCCTATTGTTATGTATATTTTTCCTTGATTTTTGTGGCTTCCGTTGAAGGGTTTTGGTAGAGGAAGACAAGACAATTCAAATAATAACACCTATGTAGGGATGAGAGCCCAAAGAATAATCAAAGAGACAAAGCATGGGGAAGATTGACACATTGAGACTAACTCTCATGGCAAGGGAGATAACAAAGACATTCTACACATGAAAAGTACAAAGAATAAATGAGAATCATGAAGTTAACCTGCTCAAATGCTCTGCACAACTACCATAGGCCCTAATAATTATAGAGCTCTGATACCATTGTTACAATGTTCAAATATGTAGATAAACTCGGATCACATTTCATTAATATGATACACATACAAATACAATTAATGTGACTTTTGGATTCATCGCCCAAGAGGTCTCTTGGACTCCCAATGACAACTCACAAGCACTAGAATATTCATATTCCATCACAAGTGAATGATACCATAAACCTTAACATATTAGGTTTTCAACAGTCATAATTTTAACCATCGCCAAAAAAGGGTGCTATTGATAGCACAACTTTTTGATTCAGGGGTACTAAAAATAGCCACTAATTACGACCTCTAGAAAAGTAAGAACTTTGAAGAGTTCTCGTTAATTTGAAAACTTTGTTTAAAATTTGTGGCAGTGAAATAAATGTTCCCAAGAATCGGGTGAGAATGCTATATGTACTTGAAATAATTTAGAAAATTTGATTTTGATAGATCCAAGAACAATTATGTATCACAATAATCTAGATATTTCTGGTGATTGCATGAGACTGGTGATTCATTGGGCCAAATATGGGGAGATTGACATTCATCATCTCATGACACAAAAATTGCATCTTGTTTTGCAATATAGTTATTTGAAGAGGGTCAAATTCATTTTCCTAGACACTTTCCAAAAACTTATTAACATATATCGAGCACAAGCTGCTCAAAAGATATTGCAAAGAATACTATTCTACCTTCGAGTACTTCATCGAGTCATGTATGGATTTTTGTCTTAAAAAATTACATTGGAAAACATATAGGTAAGGAAACTACGAGCAATAAAAAGAAAGAAGGAGGAGAAACTAGAAACAAAGTAAATGTTTAAGAGAAACCTGTAGAGGATTGGTATAACTAGGTGGAAACTCAATCTAAATAACATAGCTAGGGTGAAAAAAACACTCTCTTTGTAGTATACCTAGGGAGGTAATATGGGGTACCTATTTCAAGAACCATGCATATAATTTTCCGATTGGATATGTTGACCAAAAGTATGAAATTCCATGGTCAATATGCATCTAATGGAACTAGTTTCACTAAAATATGAGCTCTCTATAAAAATATATATGATATGTAAATTGTGCGGCCGTCCTCAGAAAAACCTTGAAAATATGCTAATTTTAAAATGTCAATAACTTTAGTTCACAGACTCCGTTTCAGATGATTGATTGTTTGAAATTGGGTATTTTTCCAAGAAGAACTCAAATATCCAATTAGTTTCTACAAATTCTGCTTACAAAGTTTCTAAATTTAATTTGAAGTGCGCCACCCCCTTTTTCCCTTCAAACAATCTGCCAAAAGAAAAAAAATAAAAAATCTTCCTTTCTTTGGCCGAAGAAAGAGATATGATACCGGATGTTATGTTCTAATATTTTAATATAAATCCTTAAATTCAACAATAAATCACTCACACCAAATAATCAACACAAGAGATGTAGAGAGAAAACCCTTGAGGTAGGGTATAAACACCATATATTAATCCTTATGGAAGGATAACAATCAAGCAATGTTTTCTTGTTACAGTTATAATATTCTTCACTATTCTCCAATACATTTCTTACACTTATTTATATAACACTCTCTATCTTCTAGGAAAATTATAGTAGGTGGAACCTTCTAGTACGATGTTGATGTGTTTTCTAACACCCATCAACTAGGTGATTGGGGTCAATATTTGAACTCATGCCTCTTTCAAATGGAGACCATAACTTTCATACTTGGAAAATGCCAAATAACCTTTGCCTATTGATCATGAAGAACCAACAAGTTTAAAAAATTCAAAATCAGTTTCAATATTGCAGTTCTTCTTCACGAAAGGACAACATAGATGGTTTCTCTTTTGAACAAAAAGAGAATAAAAGTAAAAGATATAAAAGGAAGGATTTTTTTTCTATCTATCTTCGCATTGAATATCCCTATGTGTCAGTTTTGTCTAACATTTTACAGAATCTAAAACATAGGTCATTGCCCAATATATGCCAATTTTCTCCCACATTTTGCAATACTCCCAACAATTAGTCATTTTTCTCTATGCTAAATGACCTCACTCTTCTCTATACTACTACCCCATACTTAGCCATTTTTCCTTACTCTCCACACTCCATACCTAGTTCATTTTCCTTACTCTCCTCACTCCATACTTAGTCATTTTCCTCTCCACACTCCATACTTAATCATTTTCCTAAGTCATTTTAATCTCCACACTCCACACTTAGTCATTTTCCTTACCCTCCACACTCCATACTTAGTCATTTCTCTTTCTCTCCTTAGTCCTTTTTCTTGCTCTCCTTAGTCATCTTTCTTTCTCTCCTTACTCCATACTTAGTCATTTTCCTTACTCTCTACTCTCGATACTTAGTAATTTTCCTTACTCTCCATAATCATTTACTTAGTCATTTTTCATGAATGAGGATGTGGGAGACCCCCCTTCACCCATCCCTTGACCTCTTTTCTGATATTATTTATCGTATTCCTTTCTCATTTCTTATCCTAAGTTTCTTTGGCACACCTCCCGATGACATGTGGCAGAGAAATGTACCTATCTCTAAGTGATGCTTGGAAGGTATTGGTTAGACACATATGACTCAACAATGGCTTGGCATGATGATTGGGTGATGAGGTGGAAATCAAAAGTTACACTGTGCACAAGCTACACAAGGTTCCATGGCTCTCTCTACTTCACACACAAATAATATGGGAATGGAATTTCTTTATAAATACGTTATTAGTACCCTCCTACAATGAATGTGGGATAATTAAGGTGGATTTGTAAATCAAGGGCCAAGATTTGCTTGGAGAATAGATCAATGGTTGCTGAGTGCCTATCTTCTAGAGGCCATACTTGAGTTCCCGATGTCTAAATTGAGAAAAGGAGAGCTCGTTGGAAAGCTAGAGACATGAAGAAAAATTTGGGATTGGTTTCCATGGTTGGAATGATAGTTGGAATGTGCTAAAAAATCAAAATACAATCATGACTATTTCTAGCTTGGTAACAAATTAGTTTTGAAAAAATGGCTTATTAAAAGGAATTTATGAACTTCTAAAGTGGGTCCCAGTTGATGGAATGGATATCTAAGTTCACATTTACAAAGGGGAAAATAAAACCTTATATCTAACCCTAAATAAGATTCAAGAAGATGAAGAGAAGATTATAAAAGAAGATGTAAAAGACATTCAAAAGTTCTGGTGGAGAGTTCGCAACACACAAATTTTTCCTTTCCAAGATTTTGTGAATTAGCCCGCTTAAATTTATCCCTCATCTTTCTTTTTGCTTGATTCTTTCCAACACGTTTTCCATGTATGTTTGGAAACATGAAGATTTGGGTTTGTTCAACTCTTTCTCTAAATTCCTCCAGTTATTTTTCATGATATTCCAAGTTTAGAGGAGAAAAATACCTACTTGTAAAAAGAAAATGCAATTTAATTTAGTTTATCTAATTGTCATTGAGATCTTGTTGAGGATGTTTCATCCCTCTTGTTTCAAACATTATTAAAATTGTTACATTTGGGATATTATTATTAATTTATTCCTCAAAGAACTATTCAAGTGTCAAGTTGTTTTTATGACTATGTGTGGTAGATGTGTCAATGGATTCTTGAGCAAATGATGATTTACAAACTCATTTGATATTAACGAAGAAGTCTTATAAATTTTTTTGATGACCTTTCCATTTTATTTTCCTTTCACCTTGCAAATTCATAGTTGATTCTAGATTCACATTATTATAAAAGGAAGGTAAAATATCTATTGAGAGCAAACCCTATAGATAAAATCTTTTTTCAGTTATATTTACTCTCTTTTCCTTCATGAATAATATGTTGTGCTTAATAATTAAATCTTCTAAATAAGAGATTTATTGGAAGATTTTTTGGGGTTTTGTTGGTTAGCACTCACCCATTGCATGTATCTAAGACCATAAAAAGAATCTTCCACATATGTCAAAAGAGGAGTACCACCTCTATAAAAACGTAGGAGGATTTCTCGTCATGATGTTATTTTTGAGACCTTGAACAATCTTTTAGATCAAAATAAGCCTTCTTACTTTTATTGTGTTCACACTATTACATGGGCCTTATTTACTAGAAATGGTCTCCATACATAACAATACATAGTTATATAACTATTATTATTCCCCTTGGGTGCCTCTTTAGGTACCCAATATTACCTCCCTAGGTATACTACATGTGGGGATAGTGACATGTGGACTTTCAAGAAGATTCTAGAAGGTCCAAAACCTAACACTAATTGAGGGTTGTTGCATGAAAAAACCCTAACCCTAGGTGACTATCATGTTATGTTAAATATTGGGCCACTAGGAATAGAGGGGGATTCCATTCTTTTAGCATTGTAATTGTTCCATAGTTGAGTAGAGAATCTAGGAGTGGGATTTGAGAGTAGAATAAATGAGGTAGAAGATTCTGTAGCAACCATTCATTCCATAGTGTCAAAGAAAACTCTATAGTGAGTTCCCCTTTTTTTTTATTTTCATTTTCATAACTGAAGAAGAGAGCATAGAGCATAGACCTCATCTTCTAGTTGGGTTTTATATCTTGTGTTCATTTGTGTGATTGGTCTGTTCAATTTCTTGTTCTTGAATTTTTGGATTTCAATTATTTCCATAAATTTGAGCATTAAGCTAGTAATAATAAATCTGGGATTTAAGGAAATAAATTGAATAATAAAAGATTTCATAATATTGTAAGATCTGTTGGGATGAACTGTTCCAATATAATATCCATGATAGTTTACATATCACCTAGTTACAAGGAGCAATCCCCATAGATTATAATTGATATTATGTGATTCATTTCACTAGTTTTAATTCCATTTCTTCACCCTTGCAAGCATATGATGCAATGAGTGCTAAGTGGACTATTCAATATCATGATATAATTGGTCATGTGAGACTAATGTTCATGTATATGGGTCATGTATTATGACTTACTCTACAAAAAGAATCCCAAAAATGATATCTCATATTTTGGATTGTGAAAGACCCTCAATGCTTAGATGCATCATCTCATTTAGACATTCTTTTAAACAATTTGTGACAATGCTAAAATCCCCAAATTTGGCATACATGTCTACAAATTCATTTCCCATGACAACTTCATCTTAAAATGCACTTACTATTACATAGCTATGGATATTCTTACCTTGCTACAAAGTTAATAAGTTTGCACATTCAGGAAAAGCGCCAACCACATTGATTGAGTTGTGTTTAATGCCCAAGACTTGGATTTTGTTGAAATGCCAATTCTTAATGGGAATGGCCAATATATGAACAACCAATAATGATTTTATTCCATGACAATGAATTTTGATCATATATAGTGTAAATAAATTTGACTTATGGTGTTGGAATCTTGCATTTGGTTCCTAGCAAGGATCATTCCATTTACAAATTGAGGAACCTCGCTAAGTCATAATTGACTAAGTGCTTGCTAGATTTCATTCCCAACAAGTGTTTACCTGTTTTAGGTTTTACTTCTATCCCAAATAGAATTGATTTCATTTAATTCCTACAAGACCAGTTCCCACAAATACACTTGATTCAAATCAAATTCTTATTGCATAACCATGAATCTGCTTAAAACCATAAATCCACCTACCTTTTTCTAGAACCAACACAAATGCACATGTAGAAAAAAACAATAACCTTGACAATTGCATTGGACATTATTTCCAAGACAACATCATATTCAAATACATTTCTTATCACGTAACCATGGATATGCTTACCTTGTTACAATGGTAATAAATCTACACACATAGGCATAACACTAACCACAATGATTGAGTTGGATTTTATGGCTAAGACTTGCATTTTGTTAAAGAATGTCAAGGCTTCATAGGGATGCACAACCTAGGAATAACAAGAAATATTTTGATTCCATTACCCAACATCTCATTTAGGCATTCTTTTTAAAAAAATTGGGCAATGACAACATCCCCACTTTTGGCAAACATATCTACACATACATTGTGACCGATGACAACATCTTATTCAAATGCAGTTTTTGTTGCATAAACATGGATATATTTACATTTTTTTTTATCTAAATCCAATAAACTATAGATGCTAACAAACACTAGCCACACCGATTGAGTTATTTTTTATGCATAGTTTTTTCATTCCGTTGAATAATGTCTAGGATTCATGGGAATGGTCAATATGAGAATAAAAAACAATGATTTCATTCCATGGCCCACAATTCAAATTCACTTCTTATTGCATAACCATAGATATTCTTACCTTGTTCCAAAGCTAGTAAGTCTATAGATGTTGGTAGGACACTAGACATAGTAATTGAGTTGGTTTTTATGCCTAAGACTTGCATTTTCTTGGAGAATGTCAAGGATTCGTGGGGATGAACAATATAGGAAAACCAAAAGTTATTGCATTCTAAGATCCAATATCTCATTTATGCATTTTATTAAACAATTTGTGGGCAATGATAAATCCCCACATTTGAGATACATGTGTACAAATGCTTTTCCAATGACAACATCATAGTCAAATACACTTATAATTGCATAATCATGGATCTTCTCACCTTGTTCTAGAGCTAGTGAACTTATACATGTGTGTAGAACCCTGACCACAATGATTGAGTTGGGTTTACATGAATTTCCTTTTGTTGAACAATGTTAAGGATTCACGGGGATGGCTAATCAGGGAATAACCAACAATGAATGCATTCTATGACTATAGATTGCATATAGTGCAAAATGTTTTGGTTGTGGTGTTGGATTCTTGCATTTAGTTCTTAGCAAGGTTCATGCCATTGGCAAGTTGAGGAACCTCACTAAGTCACCATGGCCTAAGTGCTTGCTACCACTAACAAGAGTTTTGTTGCATACTTGTATGGTTTCATGATAAGGCTAGCATTTCAATGATTCTTGGTTACAATTTCCATAAGACTTCTCTCTTTTGTATCTATATTGATCTCAATCCATGTGGTGGAGTTAGTGCATCACAAGATGTATTTGGTTTACTTGTTTATTGTAACAACCCAATTTGATTATTTAATTTTCGTAGTTGTTAATTTAAATTTAATTAATTATTAAAATAAATTCAATAAGTCTTTTATTATTTTATTATTAAAAGGGAGGTGAAGTAATTAATGAAGGGATAAGGCTGTTGGGGAATTAATGAGGGGGATAAGGTAGTTGGGGAATTGAATGAGAGGGGAGRATTATGAAGAGGGCAGGGGACTTGGAGAGGGGGTCTCATTTTGTTTTGGAAAATTCTATAAGAGGTGGAAGAGGAGGAGGAAAATTGGGAGAACTGATTGTTTTGGGAGCTCTCACAGGGAATTGYTGTTGCTGGGAACTTTGGGCTTGAGGGCCAGGAAACTGCAAGGATTCCTAGAGCTAGGGAGCAGAGAAGCTGTTCCTAGTTGGCTGGGAGGTTAATATTCAGTTGGGCAATTTGGGAAAGCACAAGAACAAGTGAACCGGGGGCCGAATCAACCAACCTGTAGGTGGAGCTAGGTATTTTACTTGTTGGTCTATTATTATTATGTTGTTTAATTTATCTTGCTATCTATTTATCATCTATTTACCAATTTGTTTCTTGCACGAAAGAAACATTCTAAACTAAGTTGCAGTCATTTCAGTAGGAGATTAGGAGATATTTATTTATTTTGAGGCCCTATAATTGGAAGGCCTTACAAATGGTATCAGAGCTCGGTTTCAAAACTGAAACCTAGGGCCTACCCACCTTAAGACATAAATTTAGACACGATGTCCTAATAATGAGTAGAAATAACCTAGAAAACCTAAAATAACCCTCAAAACCCTTTAATTACCACTAAGAAACCCTAGAATAACTCTTAAAAAAATGCGATAACATAAACAAAAATGAAATAATATATACAAAAAAAATGCAATAATATAAAACAAAAAAAAATATTAGGCCTTTAAGCCYAGTCTCCAAATTTGCATTATATGCTACATGCCAAATCATGGATTAGAACCAATACACAAGGCACCAAGCTAGATTTTACAGGACATAATTGTGCACAACACGTCGCAACCAAAGACCAAGTTCCCAAGCCAAGGTTTGAGTCCATGAATGGGCCGTCGACTGGACTGGACTCCCCTCGTGGAACCCCTCCATACAATCTTTTGTAGGAGACGGTCACCTACCCCTTCTTTGCAAAAATCTCTGCAAGTCTGGTCACGCATGCGTTCAACATTCTATTGAATAGTTTCCTTTCCAAAACCATGTTGGGATTCCAYGAGCACATAATCACAGACCTCCTTGAAGACAACGATGGCATAATGGTGGTCACAGGTTTAGGTCTTGACCTCCAAAATCTCATCACGACTCTAATCAAATTACACAACATGTCACAAGGAATTCTCTTCTTTCTCTCCACCAACGACTTCCAGCACCAAAAAATCAAAGAAGAACTTCAACCCTGACCCCTCCAAGCGCCGTAAGTGATAAACAACGATTATACATCACAAGACAGAGTTGACCGTTATGACTATGGTAGAGTCTTCTTTATCACTTCACAGATTCTTGTTGTCGATATACTGAACGATAAGTTCCCTCTGAGAAGAGTCGCAGGTTTTATAGTTCTCAACACCCAAGACCAAATATCAACACTCAAGACCAAGCGCCAGACCATGAGGAGGAGAGCCCACAGGTCATAAGTCACCAAGCCACGAGGAGAGCCCACTGGGGGCATAACCCTTACACAATGCGTTGAGGAGGGAGCCCCTAAGGAGCCCATAAAAAGTAAGTCTGTTGCAAACAACCAACACCTCCAATGCCCCCTGGAAGAGGTTATGCCCAACCTCTTCTG
>SNQJ01S0040136.1:55660-79027 GCA_010110895.2 Picea sitchensis
AACCAATAAATTATTTTTAATAGAAAAATAAGTATAGTAAACAATCTTTTTATGAAGACTAAAAGTACCCAAATTATTTGATATAAATTTAATTAATGTTTAAGCTTATAATATTTAAATTTTTTATCGGGATCTAGGTTGGAGTGGAGGATTGCTCCACATAAGCCGTTAGATCAAGAAATGAGATCTAGGGTCGAAGAAATTTCGCACTGATAACATGCGTTGGTGTTAAATGAAAGATTGTGACCCGAAATAATAAACATACAAGACCCCTAAAATCTGGTTTTTGGTCATCAATTTATCAAATATTGTTTTAAATGAGTTATATATATTTATTTATTTATTGAATATATATATATATATATTAAAATTCCCCCCACCTGGATTAAAACATAAAACCCGGTTGTCATTAACAACCTCTGCCAATGCAGTATTGAAAAATAGTAATCACTCAGAAAAACCGGGTTATAATTATTTTATGTTTTTCATTAACAGTAGGGTGAGTTCACTTCAAGTGGAGCGCATAAAGATAGCTTATATAATAGTGACATAGTGACCGAGAGTTGCGAAGAGGTTGAGGTTGCAACGCAACCCCCTTATAAGAAGTCTAAAAGGGTTGGATATATAGCATTAAGAAAATCGGTCTCAAATTTAAAGGAGGTGAATTATTTTTTTTCTACATGGAAAATATTACAATGTTTTCAACTTTTCTCAATTTAATAAATAATATATAAAATCTAAAGTCAACCTTATATGTAAAAAACAGCATCAATGCTTCAAATTTTGGGAGAGAATAAAAAAGTTTATTGGATTTTGTGTTGATAGAGCTCTTGGCTGCTTAGGTGGGAGATCGAACTTGGCTACTGCTTTTGGATGAGATCTCCTGGTTGCTTAGGTGGGAGATCGAGGCAAATTTCCTCTTGATAGAGCTCGAATAATTATGCCTTGAGTCCATTTTCTCCTGGTAAATGCTTTGGTTATTCTTCTCTTGATAAGAATTCATCTCCCGAATTAATTACCAACCATTGTTTTGCTTGTATGAGAAAATGGTTGGTAAAAGGAATTAAAGAAATTATACAAAACAAGGATCGTGCATGTACTTCCAGAATCCAATTGGATACAGGGTAATTAAGGTGGCCATCTGGACCCAGTCTCACTCTCGACGGCCTAAATTTGTTGAGGCCAACGATAAATCGGGAAGCACGCCACCCACATTTAAACATATGCACAAGGGGCCACCTGATTTAGCAATATTATATGTCAGTGGCTTTTACTTTATGATCTAGGCTATCCTTGTCACATGTCTAAGCAACGGGGGGTTATCCCTCTGGATATTATGCGGGTAATTAAGGTGGCCAGATCTTATGCGAGTAATTAAGGTGGCATCCTCAGTGAATGTTGTCAAAGCAGTCTGATATCAATACGGGGATCGCCGGAAAATGATCATTCTGAAGTCGCATAGATGGATGGAAGGCAATGTTATCATCATCCAACATGAAAACTTGCATCAAGTGATCTGTGTACTTTTAATTTACTTGGGAAACCATACACTAAGCCAATCATTGACTTGGTGCATGGTGCATAATGTTTGCCATAAAACCAACCTTGATATCAGGTTTAGTTTAATGAAAATTCCAAATTTTATGATATGTCCTTTTGAGAGTAATTATAGTACAATTGAGGGATGTTTACTTTATCATTGATTATGAGGTCAAACCATTTATTTTGTATTTGAAGAAAGAAACAAAGAGTTGTAGTGACACCATTGAAAACACTACGATGGTGAACTCGAGGAGAAACTTAAGAGTCACACCGTCCTACACATCAAACCAGTCTTTACCTACTTCAAATCGAGTAAGTCATTCATTGTCATTCATTTAGTGCAAATTAGCGAGTTTTAGTGTTTCTAAAAAAAATGGGTCATGGGAAGAAGTATCAACCCTTACAAATCCTCTAGCTTTTATAGACCTTTTGATTTAGTGGATACCCTTTGTGATGTCTTCAACTTTGCAATTAAAACTGAAACGCCTTGTGCGCTGAGACATATTGAATGGTAGAACTAGGGATCATAAAGACCATATCATGTTTATAGCCTAGCCAACGTCACACTTATGATTGTTTATCATTTCCCTGAATTAATTGTCTATTATACCAAATGTTATGATTCAATTGGAAGAGTCATCTTATCTTAAGATTGGGGTCAAGTTATTTTTCTTGTATTTTCCCATGCCATTTTGCCATTAAACAAGTGCATATTCCACCAAAGGGAGAAGACTTTCAATACCAACATCCTAGCTCATAAATTTAATGATATATCAATTTATGTTAAAAAGTTGTTATTATGTGAGTAATTAAAAAAGGGAAAGGAAGTTCCAAAACCTAACCTTCCTCTTCAAATCAGGTTGTTTCTTAAAAATTTAATTTTTAAATTTTAAATTTTTAAAAGAAATCATCTTTATGCTTTCATTAATATTTGAGATATGATGACGATGAATTATTGAATTCTTGTATTCTAGTTATGATGGAAAACATTTTCCCCACAAATTACTTTCAACTTCATATTGTTACATTGAATGCCATGTTGAAAGTATTCATGACCAATACTACTTAGTATATATGATCCTATATCATATATACCTTAGTAAATCTGCAATTAGTAAATCATCTTTATGCTTTCATTAATATTTGAGATATGATGACGATGAATTATTGAATAATATTTGAGATATGATGACGATGAATTATTGAATGCTTGTATTCTAGTTATGATGGAAAACATTTTCCCCACAAATTACTTTCAGCTTCATATTGTTACATTTAATGCCATGTTGAAAGTATTCATGAACAATACTACTTAGTATATATGATCCTATATTATATATACCTTAATAAATCTGCAATTAAATAAGACCTTCAAAGATCAATACTACTTAGTATATATGATCCTATATTATCTAGTTGGTAATTTTGAAGTTATTAAATTGAATAAATGTAATGATCAAGGAAATGTCAACTCAATGATTGAATGGATTTGTTCGTAAGGTCTCATGCTAAGAATGAAAGAANAATACTACTTAGTATATATGATCCTATATTATCTAGTTGGTAATTTTGAAGTTATTAAATTGAATAAATGTAATGATCAAGGAAATGTCAACTCAATGATTGAATGGATTTGTTCGTAAGGTCTCATGCTAAGAATGAAAGAATCTTCTATATAATGTGAAATAGTATATATCCTTGTTTGTTCTCACCCATATGATCTCATCACTATACCATTTTGTAACATCCATTCTATGCTTTTAATCGTTTCCTCCTCCTCACTTGGATCAAGCAATGGTATAGTGGGGGATCAAGCAATGGTATAGTGGGGACAATGAATTTGAGGACTTTTATCTTATAAAATCCTTATCCAATTGGGTTATTGTGTAGCATTGGTTTTGGATCCTCACTCTCAAACTCAACCTGGGTAACATGACAACTTTTTGAAACATAGTAATTATGAATATTCACCCTTGTATTATTATGAAATGAATAATTTAATACAAACTAGATATAATATCATTAAAGTATTGATGACATATTAAAACATAAAATGAATTAATTTTAACAACACCTATTTCACATGTTGTTCAATGCTTAATGTTTGATTATCTAAGGAAGAAAAAGACTCATGTAGATATCTAATATCTACTAGATTCCACTTTTAAACATCAAAGGAACATTAACCCTTAATCATAACCAACAAAAACTATAAAATGTAAGAGATCATTCAACATGGTTTACATTAAATGAAATAGATTTGTGGGAAATGCATTTTAGACTACATGTATTCAAAACACATTAATGTGAGATACCTCCTTATGCAATGAATGACTAAATGAGATGTTGCCACAAATTATTTGAAAGCATGCCTAAATGAAATTTTGTCTCATGGAATGCAATCTTTGTTCGTTATTCTTAGAATGGCCATCCCCACGATGCATTGACRTTGAGTCAATGAATTAGTTCCAAGCATTAACATTTTTCACTTTGTTGGTTCCATTCATTTTCTAACATATGGTCCACTTGAATTACACAAGTTTCAAAGACATAAGATCAGGTAGATGTTTAAGAGATCATGGAAGAATAACTACCCCTCAAACCTAACACCTAAACCACTACTTAGGGGATGTTCCTTGAAGTAATTCAAACACAACACAGGAAAAAATAAGAAGTAAACCCTAAAGGGAATAAGAGGAAAAACAAATACTCATCTAATCATCGATGTGCTCTACACCAAGTGTCTTCCATATGACATGAAACTAGATTTATAAGTGCATTATTTTGGCCTTCATGATTAAAAAAGGTACTAATAGAAGGTCATACTGTATTATACATAAATGTAAGGCCTTCCAATTCCAGGGCCTCAAAATAAATAAATATCTCCTAATCTCCTACTGAAATGACTGCAACTTAGTTTAGAATTTTTCTTTCATGCAATAAATAAACTGGTAAATAGCTTATAAATAGACAGCATGATAAATTAGACAGCATCATAACAGCATCATAATAATCACAGACCAACTAGTAAAATACCTACCTCCACATGCAGGTTGGTTGATTCAGCCCTTGGTTCACTTGTTCTTGTGCTTGCCCAAACTACCCAACTGAATATTAACCTCCYAGCCAACTAGGAACAACCTCTTTGGATCCCTAGCTCCATAAATCCTTGCAGTTTCCTGGCCCCCGAGCCCAAAGTTCCCAGCAACAGCAGTGCCCTGTGAGAGTTCCTAAAACAATATGTTCTCCCAATTTTCCTCCTCCTCTTCCACCTCTTGCAGAATTTTCCAAAAAAAAGTGAGACCCCCTCTCCAAGTCCCCTACCCTCTTCCTTATCCTCCCCTCTCATTCAATTCACAAACTACCTTATCCCCCTCATTAATTCCCCAACAGCCTTATCCCTTCATTAATTACTTCACCTCCCTTTTAATAATAAAATAATAAAAGATTTATTGAATCTATTTTAATAATGAATTAAATTTAAATTAACAACTATGAAAATTAAATAATCAAATTGGGTTGTTACATACACCCACCCTTCAAGAAACTTTGTCCCGAAGTTAGATTAATTTATAATACAAGGGTGATGACACATGATTCGTACATCCACATCAAATAAACAACATCGTCAATTCAAAACACTTATACATACTAGTGTACATGTGCAGGGCATGCATGTGTAGGTAGCACATACAAGACTCACACATGTACTAATGAAAATAATTATCACACCTAAAGTAATTCTTGTATGCGTCCAATCCAATCAAAAAGACCATTCATTTCATAAAAGATAATAGACCATTTAAAATGTTCGTGAAATCCCTCAATTACAGTAATTTAGCACAAAAAACATTCACTTAGATAATTGTAGTTCAGTTAAGTAAATATAAACATACATATATACATTTTTATTTTCAAAATGAGGAAATCAAGAAATTCGACCATAATGTGAAATCCCCACACACTCTCAACTACTTCTAGTCATGCTTCCTCCCTAAAATACTTCCATCTGTCATCCCTATCCTTCCTTTATTGAACTATCTTGGAGCATCAACTATATTAACCCAACTCCAGATAGAACCCATAAGCGGAAGTGTCAACTCTCTTGACCAAGCTTCCCCAGCAGGCATCTAGCAGTCATCATTACATGTCTAGGGGAGCGTGAGCTAACGTTGTGCTCCCATGACTCCAGGTTTCAGAGGATACATGGTGGGAAATGCCTCCACCCCTCCTAATAGAACTAGGGTCAACACCCTACCATGGACCATAGAGTGGCACTCTGTTGCTGGGAATTTTTTCATCGTATATTCAGTTTTAGGCAGTCTCACCACCTGAAAAACCTGCACTTGGCCACATATCATAGCAATGCATTTGAACCAGCATAATTTCACATACAAAGATTCATACCATATTGTTTCTCGATCAATGTTCACGACATCAACCTTTTATCATTGTTATCCTTTGGCTATTTCATAGCCTCTTGACCTGCAGATTAGTCTATAAAAAAAACTCATACATATCCATGCATTATCATCATGTAAATGCATGTAATCATAATCTCAATCTAGTATCCACGTACCGACAACTTTAAATGTCAAAATTTTCAAGTTAGAAATAGATTGCATAATATCCATCATAATTCAAATAACATTAAACATTCATAGAATTGACATTCACATAGATACATATGTCTTAAAAGTTCAAGTGTATCATTAATAGTTTTACAGTGAATAGAAATTAAAGATGATTAGGCCTTAAGTAATTCTAGTTGTCTAAGTCAAAAGGTGGCATTAAATACACCCAACCTTCGGGAAAACATATTCCTGAGGTGGTCAAAAAAGTGAGGGATGATCTTGTCGTAAGGTCTCTACATCCTCCCAAGTAGCATAGCATGGGTTATACTTGTCCCACTTGACCTTAACTTGGTCTACTAGACGGTTCCTGAGTTGTCGAACCCTACGGTCCAATATGYGTAACGATTCGACCRTGAGGGTTCCTGCGTCCAATACCTACAATTCCTTCCAATTCAGTTTATGAGATTCGTCAACAACATAATGACGTAGAACAGATACATGAAAAACATTATGAGTTTTATGCAAGTGGGGTGGAAGTACGAGACGATAAGSAACAAGTCCAATTCTCTCTTGGATTTTGAACGCTCCTATAAATCGAGGCGAMAAAWWTTTCCCCTTCCTGAACCGTATGGTACTCTTATTAGGCCTCATACGAATGAAAACTTGATCTCTCACTTTATAACTTTGGTTAGTCCTATGTGCATCAGCATAACTTTTCTGTCGATCATGTGCTTCCTTTAGTCGTTGCCTAATATGAATCACTTATTCCTCCATATCTTGAATCAATTCTGGCCCAACTGTCACTCGGTCTTCTAACCTTTCCCAACTCAACGGTGTCCTGCATGGCCTTCCATTAAGAGCTTCATAAGGTTTCATTCTAATGGAGCTATGAAAATTGTTGTTTTAGGCTAACTCTACCAAAGGTAAGTATTTCTCCCAATGGGTTTGATTATACATAACATACATCCTAAGCATGTCTTCCATAACCTGATTTACTCTCTCAGTTTGCCCATTTTTTTGCAATGATATGTTGTGCTTAAGTTCAACTGAGTTCCCAATGCTGACTGCAAACTTGTCCAAAACTTAGATATGAATTGGGAATCCCTATCTGAAATGATCTTCTTGGGTAACCCATGCAAATGGATAACCTCACTTATAAACGCACGTGTAACATCAGTGACATCATATGTGTCTCTAACCGGAATAAAATGATCACTCTTGGTCAACTTATCAACTATCACAAGAATGGCATTGTGTCTGTGCGATGTGAGTGGAAATCCCACAACAAAATCCATAGAAATGACTTCCCACTTAGACATAGGAACATCATGCGGTTGTAGGAGACCTTTCGGGTGGTGGTGGTCAACCTTCACTTGTTGACACTCTAGGCACTTAGCGATGAAATGGACTACATCACGTTTCATGCCTACCCAGAAGAAAAGATTCTTCATGTCTGCATACATTTTCTTCACACCTGGATGTGCAAAATAAAGTGCTCTATGGGATTCCTTGAGTATGATGCTATGAATATCCCCACCTTCGGGGATGTACATCCTTCCCTGATATCTCAATAATCCATCTAATTCCAGGCTATATCCTTCATACTTTGGATCCAATTTCCTCCCACTCGGGAGGGTTGAAGTAACCTTTAAATACCAACTATCTCCAAGAATTTTCCACAACACATGCTCCCTCAGATTAACTTTTAAGGGTACCAAGGAGAAGACATGTGGTCTCCTGCTCAAGGCATCCACGACCACATTCTCCTTTCCCTTGATGGAAGAAATTCCAAAATCGTACTCACTCATAAACTCACTCCAGCGCCTCTGCCTAGCATTTAGATCTCTTTGAGTGAAGAGATGATTTAAGATTTCATGATATGTTTTGAGCTCAAAGCTTCATCCCACTAGATAGTGCCTCCAAAGTTTCAGAGCTAGAATTACAGCTTCCAACTCAAAATCGTGAGTAGCATAAAGCTCCTCATGTTGCTTCAACTTTCTTGATGCATATTCTATCACTCCCCCATCTTGCATTAGCATGGCCCCCAATCCTTGCTTTGAGGCATCTGTGCATACTGTGAAGTCTGTTTCCATATCTAACACTCATAGAATTGGTGCATTGATTAGTAACCTCTTAAGCTCAATGAATGCAGTATCACATTCCTTTGTCCATTCATAACTGACCCCCTTGCGCTGCAAGGTGGTGATGGGTTTTTCTATCTTAGAGAACCCTTCCATAAACCTCTGATAATAACCAGCTAGCCCCATGAAGCTTATCACCTCATGAGCATTTTTCGGCACTAGCCATTCCATAATGGCATTTACCTTTTTTGGGTCCACAGAGATTCCTTCACCGGAAATGATATGACCTAAATAGTGAATCTCTTTCTGGAAGAAAGAACACTTCGACAACTTTCCATACATTTTTTTCTCTCTAAGGAATGACAACACCACTCACAAGTGTTCCTCATGTTCTCTTTCATTCCTGTAATAGATGAGGATATCATCCAGAAAGACCTGTACAAAGTGGTCTAAGTACTTTCAGAATACACCATTCATGAGGCTCATGAATATTGTTGGCGCATTGGTTAAACCAAAAGGTACTACAACTAACTCATAATGCCCAAACCGAGTTCGAAAGGTGGTTTTAGGAATATCTCCTTCCTTAATTCTTAACTGGTCATACCCTGATCGCAAATCAATTTTTGAGAAAATCGTTGCTCCTTTCATCTGATCAAAGAGGTCATCTATATGTGGCATTGAGTACCTGTTTTTCACTGTAGCACGGTTCAAGTCCCTGTAATATATACACAGTCATAAGGAACCATCCTTCTTCTTGAAAAAAATTATTGGTGCACCCCAAGGTGAGACACTAGGCCTTATTAGTCCCAAGTCAAGTAGTTCCTTAAACTGCATCTGCAACTCACAAAGTTTTGGTGTTGTCATCCTATACGGAATCTTGGAAATTGGCTCCATGCTAGGTTTTATCTCAATGGTAAAATCAAGTTCCCTCTTAGGAGGTAACCCTGGCAAATATTTTGGAAAAACATCCTTAAACTCCGACAATACTAGATATTGATCCAAGGAGGGTCCTTTCCCTTCATTGACTACTTCCACTACATACAATCGAAAACCTTTCCTTATGCAACGTTTAACCTTCATGTTCGAGATAAAGCGTATAGACGCCTTCCTCTGTACACCATGGATCTCTATTGACCTTCCTTCATCGTCAACACAAAGCACCCTTTTCACGAAACAATATACCATAGCTCGATGGGCTTCTAACCAGTACAATCAAAMTATTAGGTCRTGCATCCCTAGAGCAGTGGCGTACACCTTAAATATACTAGTACGCACTCACAAGTCTACTAGACAATTATCAACGCTAGGTCCTACCGCTTTTTTTCCCCCGAATCCATCTCAACTTGTTTAAATGCATCATGCTCGTAGGCTGCCAACCCACACTTTTCTAATGCACAAGGTGAAATGAAACTATTTGTAGCACCAAAATCAAATAAAATTTTAACATTGACATGATTTAGTGTACCTGATGACTCTACCACCATGGATTGATGTTTTGACTAGCGATTATTAATCGTTGCATAAATCTAGTGGCTATTGCTCGCTCTTCCCATCGGGGCCTTTCCTTCTCTATACACAAATACTGATTGTGACTATGGACAGTCATGCTGGTAATGGGTTCCTCCACACCCCCAACAAGTAACATGAGATGGAACCTGCACACTGCCTTATGACAGTCTCTGAAATGAGTTTCTTCCCCTAGAACTCCTACCCCTACTTGTTTCTCCCTGAGAAGGTCGTGGACCTGCCTACGTCGTTGGCAATGAGTGGGATGTTGCACTCCCTGCCATTGAAATAATTGTTGTAACTTCTCTAGGAGAGACTCTATTTCCATAAGGAGGTGGCCTAGAGCTTCCTCCCCTTGATAAAGTCCTAGGGGCCTTCCCCAAAAATCTAGGATGTTGTGGAATGGTTGACCTGATACCTCCTTTTAAGCTCATATGCTCCTCCACGTAATGATCATTTTCAACTGCTTCGGCTACTGAAAATGGTTTCCACATCCGTACCATGGCCCTTATCTTAGGGTTTAACCCGTACACAAAATGTTCTTCATGTCATTGATCGGTATCCATGTACGAGACATATTTTACTAACTCCATGAACCTGATCTCGTACTCTTGCACGGTCCTGTTTCCCTGAACTAGAGCATGAAATGATCCTAACTGTTGTTCCTCGTAGTAAGAAGGAAAATATTTCCTCTAGAAGCTTTCCTCAAAAAGCTCCTAGGAGACGGTGTCTGGGGTAAGGTGAAACTGCCTCTCCATATTACCCCATCAGTTCAAGGCACTATCCCTCAACTGAAAGATCGTTATCTTCGCCTTAGATGTGGAAGCATAGTCTCTTAAGGTGAAACATCGCGTCATTCCTTCCAACCATGCCTCTGCATGTTCACTTGCACGACTCCCAGCAAACTCTGGGATTTTAATAGTCTTTAGTTCTTCAGTGATGTCCCCTAGTGGAGGCCCTCCCTCTGAGTCCCTCATTGCTTCAGGGTTACCCACTCCAGATGGTGGGGGTTCCACTTCGACATCTAATGACTGGCATCCCTTTAATGTATCATTAATAGTCTCTAAGGAGCGCAAAATTAGAGCTAATTCAGGCGATGGTGGTATCATCCCTAGCGTTGGTGGTCCTTGTGACAATGCCCCTCGGCCTTGATTTCCCTAAGTCCTAACCATATTGAATAATTGAATCTACATCAAACCAATTTCTTATTAGGGAAGATTTTAAGGCATTCCACACTTGCTCAAACTTATACTGGCAAACATAGGGTTAGGCGTAAGTTTTTTTTTACTTGTTTGTAAACAGGCATTACTCTCTTTAGGTAAGTGGCTTAGTTCAGGGTTAAATCATCTAAGCTTGGTATCTTCACCTNTTTTATCAATAATCCAAACCTAAGTGCAACAATCTTTCTAAAATTTTCAATAAACCATCGGTAATATCCGGCATGTCCGAGAAATATTCTCACCTCTTTCTGAGTCTTCGGGGGTGGAAGTCTAACAATGAACTCAATCTTTGCAGGATCAACTTTTATCCCTTCAGATGAAACATGATGTCCTAGAACCACTCCTTCAGTTAACAACATTTTTCATTTTTCATGCCTCAGAGATAGGTTCATTTCCTGACATTTGATGAGGAATTTTTCTAAGTTGTCTAAGGTTTCCTGTTAAGTGTTTCCATAGATTGTGAAGTCATCCATGTAGAGCTCCACACAATCATTAATAAGATCAACAAATATCCTTAGTACTCCTCGTTGAAATGTGGCAGGAGCATTGCATAATCCGAATGGTAATACCCTATAGGCATAGGTGCCCCAAGGACAAGTAAAGGTAGTATTTTCTTGGTCCTCGGGTTCTATAAGAATCTGATTGTACCCACTATAACCATCTAGAAATGAGAAATACTTCTTTCCATACAAGGTATCTAGAACTTGGTTAATGAAAGGGAGAGGAAAGTAGTATTTCAGAGTGGCCTTGTTGAGTTCCCTAAAATCAACACAAATTCTCCATTTCTCGGTCACTTTCTTTGGAACCACTACAAGCGGGGATACCCACTTACTATCAGAGATGGGATAGATAAATTTGACAATTAGCAACTTTTGAATCTCCTCCTTGACTATGTCTTTGAGTGATGGGTTCATCCTTTTCTGGGGTTGCCTAAAATGTGTTACATCCCCTTGGGTATATATATGATGGATGCATGTGTCATGGTGTATACCCTTCATGTCAGTGTATTCCCAGGAAAATGCTCCTGCTTGTTCTTTAAGGATATCTACTAACTGTTTATGTTGGTATGTATCTAGCCCAGAGTTTATATGTAAAAATTTCGCTAGACTAATCTCATAGGGCATAGTATAAGACATGGAAGATTCATCTATCTCAAAAATAAAAGATGTCGAAGACAAAATGGATGGATCCAATTGTTCTTGAAATTCTTCCCCAAACATGTACTCAAATTAGGGAAAAGACTGTGGAAAATCCACACATGTGATAGAATAAATGAACTGGTTTAGCACATTTTCTGGCATATGCTCCTGAAGTGCCCTTGCATGGTCACTAGGCAATACAGGTTCTTCCCAATATTCATTCTTGTATGGACATTCAAGCCACCATATATTCTCCATAATAGGTTGAGTTGGAGGGTAAATGGTGAGCTTCTGGATAGAGAGACCATTTGATATGGTCATTTCTCCTTCTCTATAGCCAATAAATGCATTGGTTGTGGCTAGCCAAGGTCTTCCCAAAATAACGGGATGGCCTCTGGCAGGATCATTTGAATGAATGACAAGAAAATATATGGGGTACTCCCATGAGGCTAAAGTAACCATCACATCATCTAAAATCCATTCAGGTATAACCCTAGTCTTATTCGTTAATTCCAAAATGGTTGGGGTAGGTCGAAGAAGAGGTTGTCCCTGTAATTGTTCCAAGGTAGTAGCGTTCATAACATTGATGGCTACCCCTAGGTCTATGAGAGTGTTTCCAATGGTGACCTCATTAATGGTTATGGTCACTACTGGGTTTCCTAGATTCCCATCTTTTTCTAGCTTTGGCTGCTCTGATATGTACTCGAAAAGTCCTCCTACCAAATGTATTGTAGGAGGGTCCTTTTGCTTCCTACATGGCTTCTTAATAAACAATTCTTTGACTACCTTAATATAGATTGGAATATCTCTAATGGATTGAAGTAGGGGAATCTTGACACAAATATTTTTCAATTCATTCAAAATGTCAAATTCTGGTTGAGTTGTAGGTTTATCAATTACCAATCGGTCTGGATAAGGAGGGACCTTCGTAATTTGTAAATGTTCATTTTGGGGAAGCTTGGGTTCTTGATTCTTCAGGATAATAACATCTTCCCACCTAGTGTCATTCGTGGGTTGTTTGGTGATTTATTCTTCTTCTTCTTCCTGGATGAATATTGATGGTCTCTGCCTCTCCAAAAATTTTCCTGATCTTAGTTGAATTTCCGATAATGAACATGAGTAATAACATATGTCGGGAAGGCCTACATATCAACATTGTTAAGAGGTTGAGGGGGATTATTATTGGTGTTTAGCACTGTCTGTGTTGGTAATAGTGTCGGTCTCGGGGAGCTTTCATTTTGATATTGTAGCGATTGTTGTTGTGGGATAGGAGGTAAAGGTAGTAGAACAAAACCTAGAAAATTTGTTGAGTGTTCGATGAGAACTGAGGATAAGCATGGTTGGACATAGGGATAGGTGTGGCTTAAGGGTTTCCTTGGTTGTGTCCTCCCCTCCATCCTTGAATCCAAGGATGTTGGTACTGAGTAGACCAGTTTTTTCGACCTGGTAAGTTCCATTGTTGTTGTTGATAATAGGGCGGGACTTGAGACTGTAGATCTGGGTACATGGGTTGATTACTAGGCTGCCATGGACTCCTAGATGCATAAGAAGATTCCCCAGGATCGCCACTCCTATATATGGATAATAAGTCAGGCAATGATAGACATTTTTCAATCACATGGTCTTCTGTACAGAAGCCACAAACTGAAATGTGATCTAATGGGCACTCCCTTGACGAATGCTTCCTCCTGCATCTTGGGAAATATATGCTCATTGTTGCATTTTTCTTTTTGGGGAGTATGGATCCCGGAACAGTCAGTTAGTTAAAGTTATTTTTGATTTAAATGGGTAGAATATCACCGTTTACGGTATTGATGTCTGAATGAAACGTAGAGAAAAGGGATAAGGGTTCCTTTTAATAGCATATGGTCATTGAATATAAGTATTGGTAGGTATTGTCCCTTTTTAATTATGATGTTATATTAGTATTTCAAAACGTGCCGATGTTTATAATATTTAAATGTTGGTACTGTTAGATATTGACATTTTAATTTTATGGTCAATTTTATATAAGGTCCTTTTTAAAATAGTGTTATTTAATGTGGTCATTTGAATATTAACATTTTAATTTTATGGTCAATTTTATATAAAGTCCTTTTTAAATAGTGTTATTTAATGTGGTCATTTGAATGTTGACATTTTAAGTTTATGGTCAATTTTATATAAAGTCCTTTTTAAATAGTGTTATTTAATGTGGTCATTCGAATATGGGTAAGGTTAGGTATTAAATATTGGTATACATTGTAATTCAATTAATGATTTCTATAATCATGATGCTATTCCAATTAGTGACATCCTTAACTAATTGCTATATTTTATTGTTGTTAATTTAAGTAGGGATAGTTGTCGTATCCAAATAATGCCTTATACCTTTGTCATTAAATATTATTATTGTCATTTAAATTATGGTGTAAGTTGTTTTCCAATTGACATCACCTATAAGCATGATATCATTATGAGCGCATTGCTATTGGACCTTAGTGCATGATTTAATCTTGAAAGGTCATTCTTAAATTAGCGGTTGTAGCAAATAACGTAGCATACAAGAGGTTGATAGTTGTAAATTCATGGTCCGGATTGTGACACAATGATAGACAGTTAATGTTTCAAGACAACGATATTATAATTATTAATTACTGATTAATAACATGCGTGGTGCGATAACCTGGAATTACGTACCTTAAATTACCCCAGTTAGTCTATTAGGGTGGTTGTCCATGTAGATGATGATGAATTGGGTTCAGTTGTCGGAGTCCTCTTGTCACGCGCCTTCCATAAGGAGCGCAATTGTTCTCTTATGTATGTTATACTTGATCGTGGACAGTTTACTTTTGTCACTAAATGTTTGCGTCGTGCACCATATGCCTATGGTTGTATATTGTTGTGGTTACTCATCATGTTCCCTTAGTCTTCTTGTGATGAACATCGTGGTTGTGTCTTGTTGGTTGTCCAGGGCGTCGTACAGTCCAGTGTGTTATTCCTTGCACACATGCACACACAAAACTTAATAAAAAAAAAAGAAAAAAAAAATTGCACCCATCACTAGAATGGTTGTCGTAACAAGAAGGTCATTACACTAGGCTGCCATGGACTCCTAGATGCATAAGAAGATTCCCCAGGATATCCACTCCTATATATGTCTAATAAGTCAGGCAATGATAGACATTTTTCAGTCACATGGTCTTCTGTACAGAAGCCACAAAATGAAATGTGATCTAATGGGCACTCCCTTGAGGAATGCTTCCTCCTGCATCTTGGGAAATATATGCTCATTGTTGCATTTTCCTCCTCCTGTTTCTTTTTTATTTTAAGTGTATCCAACTGGGAACCTATTGTTCTTAAGATGTCAGTCTTAAATTTTTCTAAAAGGTTCCCTATCTCTACTCTCATAATACCACCTGAACTAACTGGTTTTAATTTTCTATTATAAGGGTCCCGGACATTATTTCCTATTTTGGATCTACTCCTTGAGTAATTTTTACACATTTCACATATTTCAGCAAATGGTTTATGAGAGATGTCACCTGATGCCATCAGGTTAAGCATCTCTAAATATTCTTTTGAAATTACCTTAAGTAAAAGAGCCCTAATTGCATCCTTTGGGAGGTCATGGTATTTTGACTTTTTGGAGATATAACCAAATCTTTCCATATAATATTTGAGGGTCTTGTCTTCTAATTGTTGGATTTTAAAAATGTCATTATGACACTCTTTGGTCTTGCAGTAGTTTGGGTACTTCTTGAGAAATATGTCTTTCATGGCTTCCCAAGACCTAATACTGGATTATCCCAACCCCATGAACCATCTTAGTGCAGAGTCTTTGAGGGTGGTAGGAAAGAGTTTTAATTTGTGGGTATCTTGTACGTAGTTGTAGCTCCTACATAAGATGTCAAATTCAAATAGGAAGGTGTCTGTATCTTCAATGTTTTTACCATAAAAGGTAGGCAGTGTTAAGAGAGGAATATTCTTCATGTTGACATTCAGAGTGGTGTCTAAAATTGGAAACCCGAAGGTAGTTTCAGTTTGGTTTCCAGTTTCTTCTTCCTCTCCATGTCTTACATTTTTATGGTCCTCCTGATCATCCATATTGGCTTGGTTCCCAAAAACAGAATACCTAGGTGGTTTTACTTTTCAAGAAAACAAGGTTTCCCTTTGATGGAAAGGTCTTCCTATGGATTGGATATCTGGGAATCTACTCGAGCCAGTTGAGACTATTGGTGCCAATTTTTTTGTGTCAATTTGAGAGATGATTACATTGGTTGAACTACCAAACAAAATTTTCACCTGTTCAGGGTCTATGATGTCCTTAAAATTAAGGTCCCCTGGTGGTGGTGTAAAAGAAAGGTTGTATTTTTTGGTTCTGTGGAAGACTCGAGTGGTATTGACTCCTATCCTAATATGATTGATGCTTTAATTTCTTGTTCTATAGTGCTCCCTGTATTAGTCTCTTCAGAGACTATTTTATCTCTTTGAGTTGAGCTAACTCTTGTTTTTCGGTATCGATTTGCAGATTTTATAAGTGGAACGTTCCTTCCCCCAAAGAGATCGGAGGGAACCTTGGTTGAAAGGTATGATTTTGATTTAATGTATCTACCTTGTGGGTCTCTAGGCCTATTCAAGAAAGAAAGAAAAAACAAAAAGAAAAATCTACCATTTGATTCCTAGGTCTATTCATGAAAAATAAAAACAAAAAGAAAAACTACCATTGGGTTTGGGGGAACCTGCTATAGCAGATGCATAGGTTCTTACCTCTCGTCTTAAAGTTCCCCCACCACCAAACTAATGCTAAGGTCTATAAATGATATAATTCCTAATAAATTCTTACCTTGAGACCACTCCCCGGCAATGACGCCAAAAATGATGGGTGTTCTATATGCACTAAAAACACAGTAAAAACCCTCAATTAAATTTTCAACCCAGGGTAAGTAAACTTATATTTGTAGCAAAATATATGCAAAAGGTAGAAGGGTTGGTAGGAATTTAATCTAACTAATGAACGTAGCTATATAAGGCTAGTCTACTCAAGAAAAACTATCTAATGAGAAAACCCTACTAAGCAACTTGAAACTAGGTAACCTAAGTACTTTTGGGCCAAGGATCAATTGATAGTTCCTAATAAACAAAGTAAAGCCCTATGTATAGCAAACTAGTTCAACAATAAGAAATAAAAAACTATCTAAGCATATCAATAAGCAAATGACAAAAGAAAGCTATTTTAACTTGCCAACCTATATTCAATGAGCAACTACCCTATGAAAAAAAAAATAAACAAGCAAATAAACCTATCTAACCTATTAAATCAAATAGACAAGCAAGCAAAGACACCTAACTAACCTACTAAAGAAAAAGACAAGTAAGCAAAGGCACCTAACTAACCTACTAAAGCAAAAGACAAGTAAGCAAAGGCAACTAACTACTGCAAGAAATCAAAGTAAAACTTCTCATTGAACAACTATCTAGCCTAAGAGGTAAGTGGACTAAATGCTTAATGAAAAATTATTTCTAATGCATGAAAGGAAATCTAAGAGGCAACTGGAATAAATGCTCAATGCAAAACTATTTCTAATGCATGAAAGGAAATCTATTTTATTGAAAGAAATAAGAACTACCAACTAATGATTAATATGCAATAAGAAAACTACTATCTAATCTATCAAAGAAGAGTCTATCTATCCTACAACAACAATAAAACTATTTCCTAAGCTATGAAAGAAAGAAACTATATCTATTAAAGCATGAAAACTATCTCTTTTAACCTATGACAATTCAAATATAATGTTGGCAGTTGTGTGAATGTCTTCGATGTCGGATGATATCTTGATGGCATTTGACAACAAAGGACAGTTCAAGTGGTATGAGCTCAACACTAATCTCAATGTAAAAGTGAAAGGTATGTATTTAACATTCCAATGAGAGTTTAGCCATGACAAAAATAATGTTAAATACCATGTATATTCATGTATAAACCATCAACAACATAACACGATCATCATTATACTTCTACACTATGTAAGCAAAACTAGATTCAACCATTAACTAAGAAATATCATTGCATTTTAATTCTAGGAAAGGAAATTGCATAATTTTGTTTTATACTATGTCTATTCTAACCATTCAAACTGGAATAAGGAAATAATTAAAAACATAAATTAAACTATGATATTAAAAAGTAAATTAACAATCTACATTTACCAACAACTAATTAAATGAGATCTATATAAAAATGAAGTAAACAAGATATAATAAAAAACTAGAATTAACTCTATCCATCCATCAATCCTTGCCAAATAAAACCCAAATCAAACTATGTTCTACTCTAATTAAACTATGTTTTAAAATAGACTATAAAATCATAAATCAAGCATAATCTAACATCTAAAGCATAATCTAACATCTAAATGCACATGGGGTTAGTATAGAGACTTCCAAGTTTGTTCCTAATCTACAAAATCAATGCATGTTAACACATCTCATCATCCTAACCTACAAGAAAGAGTCAAAACAATTAAGCTACAACAAACTAGTTAACACAATAAAAATATACATGTACAGAAAATAAAAGAGAACAATTAAATTAGGAAATGCATAAACAAACATGAAGGCAGTTACAAGATTGTTGGTGGCCACCCCAACAAGTCGTGGTCACTCCCTAAAAGCACACCATGAGCTTAACAAGATGAATTCACCATTAAAATTTGAAAACACAGTTCTGGCATAATTTTGGCAATGCAAAATCTCAAAACAGAGAAAAACGAGTTTGTCTCCAATACACTGGTTCTTCTACTTGGTTAACAATCTTTTGACCATCCTAGTGATATTTATAATATTATAGACCAAGTGGTCGACCACAGGAGGGTCGAACCACTTCTAAATTCGGTAAATTACAAGAAATGATGCAGTAACTAATAAAACCGAGCGAACCAATAATCGCCCTCTTGAACAACTAAAACTGAGTTGTCTAGAGCTCAGTAGCTGGAGGGGGCAAGGATAAACAAAACCCACGTGCTTGGTTTTCCTGTCACTGGTTCCCAATACGTTAACCGCCAAGTCACCCTACATTTTGTGCAATACAGAGTGCTGGACAGAGTGTCAGATCGAGTGCCAAAACGAGTGCCAGAATGAGTGCCAGATCAATTGTCGGAACTAGAAACGTAGTGCGTGTTTTCCTTGTAACACCAGAAAAATGTGAATTAGCTCTTGGAAATCATAAAACATGATTAATTATACTTGATACAATCATTAAACATGAACTATACGTACCTTATGTCGATCATACCATTTTATCATGAAATTCTTCAAAAAGCTCCTTTAAAATATGAAAAACACATATGTACATGCGGAAAAAGTGTATAATATATGTCATAAAAGTGATCATATCTCGGGCCCAACAACATGTGATTATTGTGTCATGATTTTTTCTCTCATAGTAATTTTTCGATATAGATCATAGGAGCAAGATAATATCAATCGAGAAAAAGGGTGGTGTGAATCCAATTCCAAATATGTTTTCTGGTTTATTTTATACATAGTGCAAAATGATCTTGCATGTAAGCAATAATTGTTGGAGAAACATTTTCTATAGGCCCACCTAAGTTGAGGGAGCTAGGTGAGGGAGATAGGAAAGTGAGAAGACAAGTAGGGAAAAGGATATACATGAGGGAGAGTAGAGTGGACCAATGTGTGAGGGAGATGATGACATGGTGTGAGTGATAACAAGTGGAGGTATGTCGTATGGTTTAAAATAATATATGCCATGTTTTTTATCAAATAAAGAAATCACATGGGTTAATTAAAAGGAGGAGGTACATGTATAAAGGGGGACATAAATTAATAAAGGGGACACAATTTAATAATCAATTAACAAAAAAGGGGACAAACTCTTTTAATTGATTAATATAATAAAGGGGGACCCAAAAGTAAGAATGCATACATGGGTGACATATGAATACACAATGTAGTTAGGATAAATGATATGTATAGGTTGATTTAGTGGGTAGGTATAAAGAGAAAGGGTTAAGAGGGTTAGGCTTTAATTAATCAATTAAATTTGAAAAAGGACACTTCAATTTAACAAAGTAATTAAATTGATATGTATATGTGAGAAAGGTGAATGGGGGTAGAGTTTAAGGGTAGTGGGTTTAGGATAAAGGTGAATGAGGAAAGGTTAGTAAGAAAAATTAGCCTAATTTGGAAAAACTTTCTTCCAGGAAATTACATCTCATACAAGTGTCACCTCTTTATCTTAATTAAATCTTCATTTAATGTACATGCCTGGAAAATGTTCCCTTGTTCAAATAATGCCACGTAGATTCTACGTTCTGATTGAAACTCTTCCAAATGTTGAAATTTGAGCCTGCCACTTGTCTCTTATGAAGATAATGACTACTTCAAAAAATACAAAGCTATCTTCATGTCCATGACATTATACTCATTAGATTCTATATCTTGTAGGGAATCTTAATCCACAATTAGAATCAAGATGCGAGCCCTGGTTCTCAACCTACTAAAAATTGAAATGTGTGACAAATAATCAAGGAAAAGGTCCAAAAGAGTCAAAAGGTCTCAAGGATCCACAATATGTGCTATGAATATGAGTATGGGCCCTTAAGCTTAAAATTCTAAAAAAATAAATCTCTTGCATGTCTCCCAGAAAAGTGTTATTGGGCCTAGAATCATGCAACGACCATCGTTGTATGCTTAGAACTGATCCAAACTATCCAAAGATTCACTCAAACCATGTCTCCTAAGAAGTAGTAACACTTGTTGTATGTAGACATCTCTCTCAAAATGAAACGGAACACATTCTAGCTCTAACTATGAACTAAAAAACCATGTACCGATCATATACCTGTCTCTAATGGGAACTAACCTATGGTAACCAAAAGTACTAAACTCTGGAAGAATATCAGAATTCTAGCCAAAATAATGCATTTTTTCTCTTAGCCCTCAAGAGTTTGAAGGGTGGAAATCTAGGGGTTAACAATAGTGACTCAAGGGGATGGGATTCCCTTGTGTGATGTTGAGAATCATATGAATCTCCATGTTTGTAAAACTAAAAATGATGCTATGTGAGAACTCTATAATATCTACCAATGATTCTCTGAAAAGATATGTACCAAAATGTACCCCTGTAAATGTGTGGAAGGAAAGAAGGCCCTGTAATTTGATTAAGAAAAATGTGTAAGCAGACGTGTAATACCAAATCATGTCCAATGTGCCATGGAGTCAAAGTATATAAACCTTTCACTAAAAACTAAAACCCAAGGGGTCTCATCCAAATCCTCTACCTGATACCACCCCATATGTACACTCCTCCCCACAGTAAATGTGTTGATGTCAGCACAAGGGAGAGAGTCACTTAATCAAGTGTCAATAATAAAAACACCTATTAACCGTGAACAAACAACACCAATAATGAAAATGGGTCCTAATGTACAAGCACAACCTATCATTGTGAAATATTTCATGAAGTCGAATAATGACAAGGATAATCCAATCATGGCCCAATGATACTCAACCTCATTGAATGAAAAATAACTGCCAATGAGGCTAACGACTACCAAGGTGGTCTACTTTTGGGTCATTTGTAGATAATGTGTCAAAGTTAATACAATATGACCTACTGAAGAGAATAACAATGATTTATCTCTTCCCTTAGTGTGAAGTGATAACTCAAGAAGAACAAGATGAAAGGACCAGGTACCATATCCCTATGTTGGACGGGGGGACAACTGACTCAAAGAACAAGACTCAACGATAAGAGATGAGGACACAAGACATAATATGAATCAATACACTCCTATGTTTCCTCAACTACCCATCCTAAAGGCTCAATGATTCAAGAAAAATGAAAAATGGGACCCCCATCTAGACTCACTCTAATGATAGGAACAAAGGGTCACAGTACGATAGATAGACATTAATATTTTGTTGCAAGAATAAAAGTTATGTACAACTATTTATTCAAGAAAGGAAAGACACATAAGACACAACCACATGATGATATAAGTCAGAAAAAATTAGTGACACTAATGCAAAGATTGAAACAAATTACTGAATGGAAAAGACACTGCAAGGAAAATGTAGATTTTTGTCCTAAATTCTGCAAAACTCAGCAAGAAAGAAAGACTTAAATGACAATGTGGAAGGAAAAAAGGAACTACCCTAGACCCATTTTTTTTACCTCAAGGTTTCCATGATTAAGTCATCATACTCAAAGGACCAATGTAACCATGCAGATGAATGATCACTCCAACAAGAGAGGTCAACAACTTCAACCTTCCAAGGGGACCAATCGTAAAATCCCATGTGACCCAAAGATGCCTTGATGTACTTGTTGGTGAAGGCATAACTAAGGGATGCTATTTGATTGGGGACTACTAGTTGGGAATTAGAATTTGGTATTTGAACAATAATAAGTGTGAATGCATGAGAGCCAAAACCCTTGGAAACGACCTACTAAAATACCTCCATTATCGAGAGCTCAAATGGGTCATGATGAATCCTAATATTCAAGAATCGATGAATCTAAAGACCTTGAAAAACAACCTTACGATGCGAAATCATAGCCAAAGTGTAAGGGACATCATCATCTGTTGAATCAAATGTGGCTCCTCCTATTGTAATAGTATTGATAAATGTGTTCCCGAACCACTACTATGATAGGCAAGGATGAATTCTCTTGTTGACTTGTTTATACTTGATTAACCTATGGTTCCTCCTCCTTAAAGTTTTCATCATTCCTAATAGAAGAAACGACCAAAGACTCTTGAGTATTAACATATTCATATTAATCTTTATGGAACTATACATGTGACTCAAATGGTGGAACTATTGGTTCTCGATCATCTAAACATGAGCTATGATAATCCTTCTTATCTCTAGGATATTGACATGATGGAAGTTGTGGTTCATCTTCAATAACATAGACTTATTGTGCTTCTGTAACAACCAATGGTTGAAAATCATCGAGTGGAGTTACCTTCACCAGTTGTTTTGGGACATGGACCAGAGGGAATTTGTAGGCTTCAAGGTAATTTATTTCTAACTTGATAGTGATAGCTTGCACTTCCTCCATATTTTTAGGGCCTTCATTCCTAAGAAAAACACCAAAAATAACATCAAATTCCTCAAGATAATAAATTAAAGAAACAACTTTGTTAGGCCTTAATATGTTAGGAATTCAATTGTAAAATTTGGAAAAACGCCTGTAAAATTGGAACACAATTTCATGCTTTTTAATAACTGAAAAAGTTGTGCATAAGAAGAAAATGTCCTGTGTATTTTCCCATGTCTCAATGAATTT
>SNQJ01S0040136.1:79077-99772 GCA_010110895.2 Picea sitchensis
TTGTTGTTAATTTAAGTAGGGATAGTTGTCGTATCCAAATAATGCCTTATACCTTTGTCATTAAATATTATTATTGTCATTTAAATTATGGTGTAAGTTGTTTTCCAATTGACATCACCTATAAGCATGATATCATTATGAGCACATTGCTATTGGACCTTAGTGCATGATTTAATCTTGAAAGGTCATTCTTAAATTAGCGGTTGTAGAAAATAACATAGCATACAAGAGGTTGATAGTTGTAAATTCATGGTCCGGATTGTGACACAATGATAGACAATTAATGTTTCAAGACATCGATATTATAATTATTAATTACTGATTAATAACATGCGTGGTGCGATAACCTGGAATTACGTACCTTAAATTACCCCAGTTAGTATATTAGGGTGGTTGTCCATGTAGATGATGTTGAATTGGGTTCAGTTGTCGGAGTCCTCTTGTCACGCGCCTTCCGTAAGGAGCGCAATTGTTCTCTTATGTATGTTATACTTGATCGTGGTCAGTTTACTTTTGTCGCTAAATGTTTGCGTCGTGCACCATATGCCTATGGTTGTATATTGTTGCGGTTACTCGTCGTGTGCCCTTAGTCTTCTTGTGATGAACATCGTGGTTGCGTCTTGTCGGTTGTCCAAAGCATCGTATAGTTCAGTGTGTTATTCCTTTCACACATGCACACACACAACTTAATAAAAAAAAAAATTTGCACCCGTCACTAGAATGGTTGTCGTAACAAGAAGGTCGTTACAAGTTTTGTGGACCCTGTTTTGGGTAATTTGGTGTATCAACTTCCCGGGGGCGTAACTTTAGCATATGATCTATGTTTGGGGTGAAAAATAGCTTGTTGGAAAGGTATCGTCGAGGAGATTCATTTCCAAGGATAAATCAAAGTCTTCAAATATCATTGAGGTGCTATATCCCAAAAACAATTCATTTAGGCCCTCAAAATGGCCCTGAAAGTTTAGGAACTGAAAAACTGCTAAAAATAGTAAGTTGTCGAGAAACTGTTTCGATCCAGTTGGAATTGGTTGGTGACCACTGAGATCCACGTGGATCAATCATAATACTTAATTTTATATTGTTCACTTCAATTATGTGTTTGGTGATTCCAAATTGGTGATCTAAGATTGTTTGGATGGTATTTGGCACAGTTTGAGGGCTTCTACTTTGTATATCCTTTGGAAACTCCATTGCAAGTTTGTGTTTTATAATGAGGTTAGTTCTTAGTCATATTTTTTTCAATTATGGAAGTATGAGGTGTATATGAAAGTCCTTGCAAAAAGGGGAATTACTAATTATAGATGCCAAATTTTTAGACCCAACTACTTATTTTGAGTTCATAGTTATTTTAGTGTATCCCTACGAAAGAGGATATGATGTCATTGTATATACCCTTATGTTTTCTTCTATGTCTTTATAGTTACTAATGTAAATAAATTTTTGTATGTATAAGAAGTATCTTTTACTTTGTAATTTGAGTGCTTGTGAGTTCTATTGTTTCTTTTAGTACAATGCATTGACTGTAGACATGCTTTTATGTAGGCTTAATTTGCAAATTACTAAAATTTATACTATCATTCACATTAGGTAGACATACACTTTCATCTCTTGATGATAGATTCATTGAGTTAATATCATTGAAGTGGGAGGAGAAGTTAATTGAGGAACACGTTTTTAATTTCCCTTCGTCATATAAAGGTACATCTTTCCCTTTGTGAAAAGTAATAGAATCCATGTAGTGCTTAAATAAATTTAGGTTAAATGGATTATCTTTTTCACAAGATCGATGAGAGAAATGAAAGAATCTCAAAAAAAATCTTCAATGGACTTATGATTCTTTTGAAAAAAAAATCTAGCTCACAATAGAAAGTATTTAGTGAGTAATTTCCATGAGAAGCTATGAATACTTCGCTAAATTGTTTCCAGTGGTGAATGGATTTGACTAGGAGTGTTTGGATTTGACTAGGAGTGCCATATAACAGGAAAACATTTGTCCTTCTAATGAAAGAGGAAATAAACTATATACAATATATTCATGACATATTAATCCATATGGATGTCGATGGCATCCCACCTATTCCAACTGGTTCATTTTGGCAGTTTAATTGTTTGGAAGTTTTTTTTCCTAGTTTTCGGGTCCCTGACTTGTGGGGACATTTTGAGGCCCTAAACAATGTTTTTAGGGCTCCCCACAACAAGAAATGGCCTTTAATAGAGAGTAGAAAAATGTGTAGTCCTCGAATAGACCTTTCCAATGGGCTATCATGCACCTAAAAGATAGATCGTATGAAAAAGTTACAACCCTCAGAAGTTGATGTACTAACTTATCCAAACGGGGCCCACATGACTTTTGGCGCTTCATCTCCTAGGGTTACGTTTTTGGATGTCTAGGGTTTTTGACATTCATGTTTATTGTAAAAATGCCTTCAGAGCGTCATTGTAATCATCTTCTTGCGAATGAGCACAACCTTCACATCTCTTCTCAGAGATAAACCACCACCATTCCAACAAGCTTGTTTTCCATTGCATTTTACAGTTTCAACTTATTTCTTTATTGAATAGAAAACCAATTTTACTGTATCTCTGTTATTCTATGTTAAGAATATTTTAATAAACTGTATTCATTCCATTCTGATCATACAATATGGATCAGTGGTATCAGAGCGTTCTTCTCCTTGCCGTCTTAATGCATGTCCCCAACGAGGTCAGGGTACAAATAATTAGGTCTCGAGCTTGTTTCTCTTGAGGAGAAAATATCTCACACTCCCAAACAACCTCTCATGGAAGGAGAAAAGAAAGATGATGGGATAGGAGATCCTTTCAAAATGTTTCTTGAGGAATCCCTCACACAACAGAGGAACGATATGATGGATAGTTTCATGCAAATCCTTTGGCATTTACTAATAGGCAATGCATCTTCCTCGAGTGGAGGCGATGCCCCCTTCAAGGTACAAATCAACTTCGATATTCCTATATTTGAAGGTATGATAGAAACAGATGTTTTAGACAAGTGGTTGAATCTACTAGAAGGGTATTTTTATGTCCATAACCTTTCAAATAGAGAAAAAAATACTTTTTCACTCCTCAAAGTCGTTCCCCATGTCAAATATTGGTGGGACACTTTATGTGAGCAAAAGGAAACAAAGGAACCTTCATTATTTACAGTCATGACCACCTCTGAATCCTTCAAGGATGCTATTAAGGAACAATACTACCCTTTCAGAAGCTATGATGACTTCTATACCAAATGGACCGCACTGCGGCAAGAAAGATACCAAGTAGTGCCAAATTTCACAAATATCTTCCATACCCTGCACACCAAGTTGGGTATCAAATATTCAGAGTGACATCTAGTGCTCAAGTATCGCAGTGCTCTACATAGATACATATATATTGAAATAGAATTTATGGACATCTCGTCCTTGGGGGAGGCCTATCGATACACCATCAAAATCGAGCAGAAGCTCAAACAAAAGATGCTACAATTTGGTCCTGGGAACCCCTCGTAGAAAAAACTAGGAAAGGGCGGCCCCAAACTACAGAAAAAAGGACAGATCAAAGATGGACAGTATCAGGACAAGCAGTCCAAGCCACAAGAAAAGAAGGATAGCTAAAAGACAAAGAAGGATACTGCGAAGTGGTGCGACTTCCATAAGAGCCCTTGGCATAACACTATTGATTTTCACTCAAAGAAGTCGTTGGTGGATGAAGTGAAAGCCTATGAATCAGATGCGGCTTCTGACTTTGATTCAAAACTAGAAAGGGTAAGATGGATCATTGATGTAGAATCCAGTGCCACCGTTTCTACCACCAAGCTCCAACCTGGTGAACCAGACGAGCCATAAGAAGGCGAGCACCTTTTCCATTCACATATGTGGCTAAAAGGAACCCCACTACACTTCATTGTTGATAGCGGTAGCTAGAAGAACCTCATCTCAACAAGGGTCATCAAGTGACTGGCCCTACTGACAATGCCACACCCGCATTCCTACACCATTGGATGGCTCCGCCAAGGAAGTGATCTCTGCATCAGCAAACAATGTCGACTATTGTATGACTTCAAGACCTTCAAAGATGAGGTATTTTGTGATGTTTCTCCTCTTGAAGTTTTTATTGTTCTTTTGGGCCAACCTTATTTATGGAAATGTTAGGTTGTATACGATTCAAGGCCTCGTAGTGTTATTATTACTTTGAATAGGAAATTGTAAAGGATGCCCGAGGCAATACCTCCTAGTGTAATTTCCTTGAACTCTACTAAGAAATGAAGGAAGGTCATTTCTCAGACCGATAAATTTTTCTTCTTCGTGATTCACTCTCACAGTAACCGAAAGATCACAGCCACATCTAGGGCCTCCGATGTCGATCTATCCACACAAGAAAATTGAGTGGATAAGGTCATGTAATAATAATAATATATATTCTCCTCTCCTACCAAGTTACCTTTGCACTTCCAGGTCAATCATCCCATCGATTTGACCCCAAGCGCATCGCTAACTAATGGGTCGGTCTATCACCACTTTTTGTTAGAAAACGAGGAGATCAATAGGCAAATCTAAGAATTACTCCACAAGGGGCACATCCATCCAAACTCATCGCCTTCTGGGAGCCCAATTGTACTATTGTAGAAGAAATATGAGACCAAGTGAATCTACATTGATTACTGGGACTTGAATAAAATCACAGTCCATAAACGATACCCGATACCCCAAATGGACGACCTCCTTAATCAACTTATGGGGGCCAAATACTTCAGTAAGATTGATCTGAAGTCTGGCTACCACCATTTCCTAGTAGAACAAACAGATGTATGGAAGATGACCTTCAAGTCAAAATAAGGTCTTTTTGAATGGTTGGTCATGCCCTTTGGTTTGACAAATGCTCCGACAACTTTTATGAGGATGATGGATGATATCTTGTGACCTTTCACCAATATTTTTGTAGTGGTGTATCTGGGTGACATCCTCATCTAAAACAAGACTTGGGCGGAACACTTTCATCATATTCGATAGGTTTTCCACACCTTTCGACAACAAAAACTATATGAAAACTTGGAAAAATGCTCCTTCGGCATGGACAGGGTCTGTTACTTAGGATACATCATTGATCAACATGGTGTGCATGTCGATCCAACCAAGATCCAGGCCATCGATGACTGACCAACCCCAACCATACTCACTAAGATTCGAAGCTTCTTGGGCCTCACCAATTTCTATCGCAGGTTCATGTTGGGATTCTCGCATATCGCATGGGCCCTCAGCCAAGTAACTAGGGGTGGCGGTAAGAAAAAATTTGTGTGGGGCATGTCCCAAAAACAAGTCTTTTTTGACTTGAAGTAGTGTTTGTGCTCATCCTCAGTACTTTCATTACCGGACCCGCAACATCCCTTTGAGATCGAGACACATGCTTCATAATATGTCATGGGCGTCGTTCTCACTCAACACGACCACCCTGTGACGTATCATAGTGAGACACTATTAGATGTTATCTGTAAGTATCTTACTTATGAAAAATAAATGTACTCCATTGTGAAAGCCTGCCGCCAGTGGAGACATTACATTCTGGGGAAGGAGACAGTCATCTGCACTGATCACAAGCCACTACAGTTCTTGCAGACCCAAGGAAAATTGTGGAATGACCTCCATCAGATGTGGTCCACGTACTTACATAAGTTCTATCTCAACATTAAGTATAAAACAGGAAATACCAACTGAGTTGTTGTAATGATCCCAAGCCAAATTTTTCGCTTGGTATCACTAGCTACTACTAATTTATTGTTATGCATGTGTTTATTGAGTTATTAAGTGCATACAAATTCATCCAACACATGAAGATCATAACACAGTCAAGATATGGAAGCACAAACAATATCTGACCTTTTTATTATGCAGAATCAATACAATAAATGGCCAATCTGGCATAAACCTCAAATGGTCGTAAAATCAATAGATATGAGCTACTACAAAATGCTCTACCGATACAAAAGAAGCCTCCAAAGGCTGAAGAAGAAATGAAGACCAATACCCAGTAGATCTGGGTGTCAAACCCTCTAGCTGAAGAGTGCCACGCTCCAAGTGAAGACTGAAACCCTCAAGAAATTCGGCCTTGATGACAAGATGCTCCAAATGAGCTCAAACTTGGCCCAATGATAGATCAAGGTAGTGGGAACCTCCTCTAGAATATTCAGACCCAACGTCTAAGTTTAACCCCTCTAACTGATGGCTCTCTTAAGGGAGTTGCACCCTCATGAATAGCTGAAACCCTAATGCAACCCGTCCATGTAGAAATATGACTCCAAATGGCTTGAAACTCTCTCAGAATGTATATTGGGCTAAGAGAATCTCGTGGAAGAAGTTTCAGGACCAAATCACAAACAAATCTCTCTAGATCTGAGTTTTTCTGAATCACAGGATTTTCCGTAAGGCTCCAAGATGTTCCAATTTGTAGATAATGATTTAAGGATGATAACTCTCTAGAAAGGTACTCAAACTAATGATCATGCCCCTACAAACAAAACCCAAGTGTTGGAAAGGCCCCAGGCCCTTTGGATAAGATGGATCAAACCTCCCTCTAGATAATGGTGTGCCCTTGCTGGAATCACAAGAATAGTATGGCCTTCTACCTTCTGTTTCACTAGATGGAGATGAACTGAAACTAGAATGTTGTGGAGGAATATTTCATCCCCGAGACCAAGTTGTGGAATAAGGTGAGTGGATATTTCAGCACTAATTTGCGCACAAGGGTTTGTACAACAAAACCCCCAAACTGAATGCTCAAGAGCAATAGAAAATGCTAATCCAAAACCAGAATGAATAATAGGTGTGCCCCAGCCTCTTACTTATACCTTTTCCTTCTAATTCTCTATTGAGTTAGGTTAACTCCCAGGGTTAATCTCCTATTCTTCTGTTGAGTTATCTTTTACCTTTAATCCCCTTTTCCCTTTCTTAAGTCACTTAAAAATATAACTTTAGCTTTATTGACTTCCCCCTTCAGTGTAATACTATGACCTAGTGGGGGTGCCCAGGTCACTGAGTCTCCTCATCCCCTCTCTAAGAGGTGGGGGACATTACAGTATCCCTTGCTTGAAATTGCATGTCCTCAAGCAATTCCAAACCTGCTTCTCTTACCATGTGTTATTGCTCCCAAGTGGCATCCTCAATGGGTAAATCCTTCCACCTGATCAGGTACTCCTTGATGCTTCGGTTTCTGAGTTTCTTCTCCCAGATTTCTAGCACCTCCTCCGGAATCAAGACAAGATGTCCCTCCTCATCCATTGGGGGTAATACCTCAATAGGCCTGATGTGTTGACCGAGGGATTTCTTAAGGCACGAGACATGAAAAACGTTGTGAATTCTTCTACCCTGTGGAAGCTCCAACTCATAAGCTATGACCTCTATCCTCTTGCTAATTCTATAGAGTCCAAAGAACCGTGGTTGCATTTTCTCTGCTCTGCTTCTTTTAATGGAAGCCTGCCTATATGGTTGTAATCTCAAGTAGACTAAATCGCCAACCTCAAAAGTCTGGTCAACTCTGTGCTTGTCTGCTTGGACATTCTGCTGGTTTTGTGCCCTTTGTAGATGATAATTCAATTCCCTGATAATGTCTTGGCTCTGCTATATCCAATCCTATACCATTGGTGCCTTGTTGTCTTCGAATGCAATATCTACAAATGACAAGGGATCATAGCTATACAAAGCTCTGAATGGATACATTCCAATAGACATATGTTGGGTGGTATTGTAGCAATATTCTCCCAAATGCAACCATTTGACCCATGCCTTTTGTTGCCCTGCCGCATAGCCTCTGAGATAGCCTTCCACCCACATGTTGACTATCTCCATCTGTCCATCTGTCTACGGGCGATAGATGGTGCTAGGGGTCAATGCCATACCAACCAAACAGAATAACTCCTACCAGAAAGTACTCATAAACCTACTATCCCTATCGCTGACAATGGTCTTGGGGAGGCCGTGCAACCTGAAAATCTCCTTGAAAAAACGTTCGGCCACCTGTGCTGCACTGAATTCAGTAGCTATGGAAAAGAAGTGTGCAAAATTCGTTAACTTATCCACCACTACAAATATGCAGTCCTTTCCTTTCGTCTTTGCTAGCCCGGTGATGAAATCCATAGATATGCTTTCCCATTTGTGCTCCGGAATGGGAAAGGGTTACAAAAGTCCTGTTGGATGTGTGTGCTCATCCTTGTTTTCCTAACATGTCGCACACTCTTTGACGTGCCTAATCACATCCTCCTTCAGCCCTTTGCAAGAGAATATTTCTCTCACCTACCTGTCCCCTGATGTCCCACCAATAAAGAGTCATGGCATGCCTATAATACCTTGGTCTTGAAGGTTGACCCAGAAACCAAGAAGATTCAGTATTTGTAGTAGATGAAGTCATTAATAACCTTGAAATCTTCATCTTGTATCTCTCCATCCAGTAATTGGTACGCAAACTGATCCTCTACATACTCCATGACTAATTGGTCTTTTTGTTATCACTCCAAGAAACTCCTTAGGGTTGTAGGCTAAGAATGCTTGGTAACTTAAGAATTTGATAAGCAAAGTATGTGGATCAATGGGATAACTCAAGGGCTTAATGAGAAGAACAACTTATCATGCATCCAAATGAGCCAGTGCTTTTAGAAACCAATAATCAGATACAGTAATTGAAATGGGATATGAAGAACACTATTCTAGATAACCAAGTACATTAACATGCAGGGTCATACAAGATAGTAAGAGGTCATTCAATTCAAATTTATGAGCTAAATAAAAAGATGACAATTCTTAATAGCTGAACTAAATTGAATCAAATTACAGAGCAATGTAACCATGAGAAAATCTGACAATGGTAGAAAAACAAGACCGTCATTCATATCAAGATAAGAGTCTTAGTACATATGCCAAATTGTATCCAAGATGGAACCCCTTAGACTCTTAGAAAATCTAGGCATTTATAGCCTTTTACAATTAGTTTTCGGATCCTAAAACAATGCATCTGATATTCTAAAAATAGAAAGTCAAAACTGATTTACAAAGGAGAGATCCTCAAGATGAGGTCAATCTCTATCTTTTGGTCTTCAAACATTGGTTGAAAGTCGATGAAGTGTAGCCCAGCCTTCCAAGGCTGTTTGATTTGGTCCTCCAAAGATAAAATTCGAATTGGGTGATGTTTCATTTGATTCCTGTCATTTTGCCCTTGAAAATGACCAAATCTAGTCAAAAAATTCCCTTTTGACTTTCATCTCCAAGAATGGCCTTCAGATTTTGATTTGATAATTCATAACCAGCTTATTGAAGAAGATTTCAAACCATTCAAACCCAAAGAATCTCGATCTAGGCCAAAATTTGGCTATTCTGGCCGTGACAGGCTTTCACCAGCTAATTTACCCAAAAATCTGCTCCTTAGCTGGTGAAAGGTGGAGCTTTCACTAGCTAACTAGTTATAATTCTGCCTTTTGCGCTGGTGAAAGCGTAGATTTTTTCAAAATCAAATTTCTGAGTCATGGAGAGTCCATTTTGCATGCTTAAATAGTTAATCGACATCTAAAAATCCTAAGCTTTCCAATGGTGCTTTCAAATCTACATTTGGAGCTCTGGAATCTAGTCAAATTTTCCCTACAAGTTTAGGCATCGTTCTTTCAAAAATGCCAGTGCATTTTTTATCACTAACATCTGGCTCCAACTGGGATGGATACCTCCCTGTGAGATCTCCAAGAACCTGATAGAACTTGTGCCTTTAGTATTGGGACATGGAGTCATTTAGCCTTTTCATTCCCAACAATGTTTATAACCTGCATTTATGTCTTTGGTTATTTACAAGATCCCTTAAAATTTTGTTTCTACTCTGTTTCGGTGGTTAATGAGCACACACAGGCTCGCCTAAACCACCGAAAATAGAAACTTACCCAAAAAACAAAATTTGATGAATCCTAATTACCTGCAAGAGTACAAAGACCTCAGGGCTTGCTAGACGAAGCTCCTCTCTCTATTTACTTGTAATCTCCTTCTGATGGGTTTCATCTTGCAACTCTCCTTCCATAGAAGTGGCAATTTGAGCAAGGGCCTCTAATCCGAGTGGTCTAGCTGTTGGGACTGCTTTTTCCTTCAACTGCAATCTGAGAAGTCTGAGTTTTTTATAAAAAGATGCATTCTCTTCCATTAGTAGCTTGTTTCTTTCAATTTTCTTCTCATGTCTCTGCTTGACTTCTTGGCTCTTGTCATAAAGCTCAACGTTTCTGTCCAAGAGTTGTGCATTATGTAACTTGACTTGTTTCTCTGAATGTTTCAAGCTATACAACTCTTTCAACAGCTAATTTATCTTGTTGACTTTAGATACAGTAGGTTCAACAGATGACTGTGCTATCTCTGGAGGTTCCTGCTCCTTTAGAGGGGTAGGAGTAGGGAGATCAGGATATTATTCACCCTCTGTAGGTTGCTGCTGTGTACCAGGTTCATTTAGCTACTCTGTTTCTGGATCTGAGTCAGAGTCAGGTAAATTAAGAAGATTACCCTCTGCAGGTGCATCTTCTGCCTTGTCAAATTCCAACTTTCTCTTATATCTCTTCCTTTTAGACGAAGAGGGTTGCTCTTGCTGTGGTAGAAGAGAAATGGCTCTTCTCTTCCTCTGACTTCTTTGACACATCTTAGAAGCAACATCGATACTCTACAAAAGATCAAAGTTTTCTCCTAAGCATTTAAAAAACTAAACCATGTCAATTGCAATAGAAACAGGAGTCGGCCAAAAACATACTATTATGAAAATATACATCCATAAATTTCAATAACCATATCCTGTACCATAGGAGGATCCATATTCACCAACGGGGTGACTGCTCACAGTGGATGAAGGATAAAAAGAATTTGAATTTTTGGCATAAGAACCATAACCGACATCAACATTGTGTGTAATTTTCTTATGACCTCCAGCCATGAAATTTTGAATAAGATGTTGTGTTGTTTGAACTTGGGTATTAGTTCCCTTAATTTCTACAGTGATCTTACTAGGAACACCTCTAGTTTCCTGAATAGTGATTGTAGCTCCACTAGCATGATGCATGTACCCAATAATTGTTCCTTCAACTCCAATTACATCATCTGCATATGAGAGGGGTATCTGCATATTTTGTATCACCTGAGTGATGAATGGTGCAGCTGGAGGTGCATGTAAAGAAGATCTCAATCCCACAGGTCCTAGATGTTTGCCTTAAATAGATAAGCCACGGTGATGAGACTGTGATTCAATCTGAGTATCCTGAGGAGGATAGAATGAATCATGCTTGAATGTTGAAGTCAAGCCTGTGCCCAGTCCAGCCTGGGATGTACTTTAAAGAGGTGGCACTGCTGTCTTTCCCCATGTTGGTGCCAAATCTTGTGCATCACTTGCTGAATGTTGTTGATTATGTTCAAACAATGGAAGAATGTTTCGATCAACCAAAAATTTTGCGAAGGTGAACAACAACCATCTCCAGTTCTTTCTAAAACTTGGGTGCTTAACCCTGGATTTCTACAATTCGATCTTCAGGCAAAGCACAATGTGACAATTCATCTGCTGGTAGCACCCGCACGGTGGAAACAAATGTTTCTTGAATCAATTTTATTGTTGAGCCTTGATTTCCAATTAGACTTCCTGCTTGTGATGTTGCAACCAGGAGTCGAGTTGTAATTACTCCGGAGCCTGATGATGGCTAATTGGCACTATCACCTTCAGAATCCTGAATTCCTGCAACACGCTTGTACCTAGATATCAATTATTAGCTTCTTCCTATGACCGCAAATCCTTAAGAAACATTCCTATCTATATTTGCTTATTTGATTTGAAGGAAAATAGAGCAAATCATAAATGCTTCAGCAACAAATCACGAAGACCATCAACAAGTGTGGCCAAGTTCTAATATCCGTGTGCAAGGAGAGTGCCCATTCAGTAAATTGTACAACCCAACAGAAGGAGGCTCATAACAGTTCTTTTTCTCAGCGTACAGTAACATTAATATCATCTGAATACAACCTGTATGATGAGTTTTCTCTCCAAACTAGAGTTTCAACCGTCTTTTTCCACTTGAACGAATCTGGAGCTGTAATTGTGCGCCTGTATGAGGGAATTTCGGGTTGTTTGATCTGATTAATAATGCCCGGACTAAATGCATGATGTGAGGGGAAATTAACCACATTCCAGTCAAGCTTAGTAATGACATCAAAAAATTCGTGGCCATTCTCCTAATGATCCGTATTCAGTCTCCAATCTGTTATGAAGTTTGATTAGTTTCAGAAGTCGTCTTCTCCAAATACTCTGGATGGTAGACATGCCCACAAGCTAGCTTCTTGCAGATCCCGACGAATAAATGCAAGTGAAAAGAAAGTCATTCCAAATCATCATATACCTACATGTCAAATTGTGTCCTACTACTAGTATGCTTATCCTCCTTCAGCTTTCTGACGAGAATATTACCTCCACGCCTGTTAGTATTCAAAATTCTTATATCGAGAATACCAATTCTATGTACAGCTCCTATAGGAAAACGAGAATTGCCATGTTCATTTGTATCATACTCATGGGGCTGAAATCTTTGGAGGGATCCAATCTTTGCAAAGGACTCTGACTTACAAGGCAACATATTTCTGTTCACATTGAAAATTGAATAAGTATCTTTCACAAGAGCTGTAGGGGGTACCTGTGCAAAGTGGCGATGATCGAGAAGATAAGCAGCTACCTCTCTAAAACCTGTCTCTCCTACTCTGATGGATCTCTTAAGACCTAGCTGTCCCAGTGTCCTTCCCACCAAACCGTTTGGATTGTTTGGTGCAAATGGCTCTTCATCTGTAGGTTTGACAGTGGCAATTTTTTCACCCATCGCATTTTGAATGCAATATGCTCCTCCTAGACCACCACCAGCAAGGGTTGGTTCAATCCCACTATTCAAATATTTCATGCATTGTCTAACCAACTGCTTCACCTTTGGAAATCCATGCGATCCACCCACAATCTCTAGAGGCTTACTGCGGTCTTTGCTCTTTTTCCCTGATGGTGACAAGCAAGGTGTTGATGAGGTTCTGTAGAGTCCTCTTGTCAGAAAAATTGGGGAATCATTTCACACTTCATTGAAGTCATGTTCTAGCATCACATCTCCAAACGTGAGGGCACTCTGCTTAGTTGGCAGACACAGAGAAAGCTGGAGTTTCTTCTTGATTGTTTGTACTCTATCATCCCTGTCTACTTCTATGCCCAAAACATTCCCTATGTCTGTCTGCACAAATATCCTCCTAAGCCCCATTTATTTTCTGCACATACTAGGCACTCCACCATAAACTCTATTAGGATCTGGAACAGGTGCTTGAAGGTGCACTAGACCAGATTTCGAAGACATTATTGCAGATCGAAGAAAAATAATCTGAATGTGCCAGCAACTCGATATTGCTGATTCTCAAAAAACAATAATCACCCAAGGATGGAAAGTTACTAACTGGAAGGAACTCTTTCCAACCGAGGGCAAAAGATCCTTTAACTATGTCATCAACAAGAATAATTGAAATGGAAAGCTGCTCTCAAAAGCTGAGATTTTCAGATCCCTTGGTCAATTGTGGCATTTGTGCCGCTATTTTTTATAGTGGCATAAAGCCCCTCGCTCCCGCCATAAAGAAGAATGAGTTCCTCTGTGAAGAAAACCTTCCTATAGACGGTCTATTTATTCGACAACAAATAACTAAAGGAATCTAACTACTCGTATGGGGAGCTTATTTTCTTGCCTACTCCTACTTCTTAACCAATAGTACTGGCTCTTATTAAGTGAAGTCATGCTTCCAATGAAGCCATGTCAGGGAATGATTTACTGATAACCTCCTTGATCTGGACCCAAAACGTAAAGGAATGCCCAGAATGCAGAAATGTATTTTAAAAGGATGATAGAACCATCCTTCTTCTAAAGGAAATATTTTGACATTTATGATGTTCATAAATTCTAAATAATCAACGATAGGGTCATTAAAAATGTCAAGGAATACCTCTTTAAGCAGTTGTTCCAACTGAAGATTTACATGCTGTCGCCGATGGCTTCCACCGATCTCCATGTCAACTGTAAACTGCTCAACTTCGATCAAATAAACATGCATGATGCACTGCTGATCTAATTCTTTTTTCTCTTCTTCACCCTCTTCATGTCTGCTGCAAATTTCCAGTCTCTGCAAATATTGAAACTGTAGGCTGCCTTCATCATTTACTGCAGATCTGAAACTGTTACTTGCCGATTTATCAATCTGCTCAACATCTTGAAATTTTTCAGAAGAAATAATTTGATCATTATGACCGTCATATTTTATAGATGAATCTGATATAATGTTAAGGGAATCCTCATGGCTATCATAATGTGGATCAATGATTTCTGGATACTGAAGAGTATTCTCTATAGCAACGTACTCTTCATAAACATCCGAATCTTTAGTCAATAAATGAAATTCATGACAACATTCAGGATAGAGAAGATCATCTGGAAAAATTTCTTTACAAAAGGAGTTGAAGGCTGAATGGAAATATGTCAAAGAACTAATGATTTCATTAGGAAGAGACCGGCACCATTCACGAGTAATTCCCTCTAATGAGAAAAAGAAGAGTCGGATCTGAACATCGTCATGTACAATTTCAAGTCGATGAATAAAATCATGAAAATCCAACAAGTGTTCAGCTGGTACTTCCCATTCTTCTCCTCGAAATCTGGGAAGGCTGCATTCCCATTCATCTATGCTAGGCACTAGATTAGGGAAACCAAAAAATTTTGAAAAATCGCAGAACGCATACCTCTTAGATAAGATCTTGTTCATTTCAGAACAGTGGAGTCGCCACCGAATTCGTCCTTCATGGAGTCGCCAGATAGATGAATACAACAAATGTAGTGTCCAACTTTTGTTTATCATCAAAGATCAGATCTATGTCGTCTCCCAGGGAAGCTGAGCTTCGATCTCCTCTCCCCGACAACGACGCCAATTTGTTATCACTCCAAGAAACTCCTTAGGGTTGTAGGCTAAGAATGCTTGGTAACTTAAGAAATTGATAAGAAAAGTATGTGGATCAATGGGATAACTCAAGGGCTTAATGAGAAGAACAACTTATCATGCATCCAAATGAGCCGGTGCTTTTAGAAACCAATAATTAGATGCACGATAGTGAAATGGGATATGAAGAACACTATTCTAGATAACCAAGTACACATTAACATGTAGGGCCATACAAGATAGTAAGAGGTCATTCAATTCAAATTCATGAGACAAATAAGAAGATGAAGAGGTCATTCAATTCAAATTTATGAGCTAAATAAGAAGATGACAGTTCTTAATAGTTGAACTAAATTGAATCAAATTACAGAGCAATGTAACCATGAGAAAATCTGACAATGGTAGAAAAAGAAGACTGTCATTCATATCAAGATAAGAGTCTTAGTACATATGCCAAATTGTATCCAAGATGGAACCCCTTACACTCATAGAAAAGCTAGGCATTTATAGCCTTTTACAATCAGTTTTCAGATCCTAAAAAAATCAATCTGATATTCTAAAAATAGAAAGTCAAAACTGATTTACAAAGGAGAGATCCTCAAGATGAGGTCAATCTCTATCTTTTGGTCTTCAAACATTGGTTGAAAGTTGATGAAGTGTAGCCTAGCCTTCCAAGGCTGTTTGATTTGGTCCTCCAAAGATAAAATTCGAATTGGGTGATGTGTCATTTGATTCCTATCATTTTCCCCTTGAAAATGACCAAATCTAGTCAAAAAATTCCCTTTTGACTTTCATCTCCAAGAATGGCCTTCAGATTTTGATTTGATAATTCATAACATGATTATTGAAGAAGATTTCAAACCATTCAAACCCAAAGAATCTCTATCTAGGCCAAAATTTGGCTATTCTGGCCGTGACAGGCTTTCACGAGCTAATTTACCCAAAAATCTGCTCCTTAGCTAGTGAAAGGAAAAGCTTTCACCAACTAACTAGTTATAATTCTGCCTTTTGCACTGGTGAAAGCGCAATTTTTTTCAAAATTAAATTTATCAGTCATGGAGAGTCCTTTTTTCATGCTTAAATAGTCGATCGACATCTACAAATCCTAAGCTTTCCAATGGTGCTTTCAAATCTGAATTTGGAGCTCGGGAAGCTAGTCAAATTGTCCCTACAAGATTAGGCATCGTTCTTTCAAAAATGCCAGTGCATTTTTTATCGCTAGCACTTTCCAATCAACTGTTATCCCTGTTATGGCAAGGATGGATGGTCTCCTAGATAAGGCATCCACTACCACATTATTCTTTCCTTTGACAAACTCAATGTCGAAATCATAGGCCTGTATTCTACTTACCCATTTTTTTTGCCTCTCGTTCAAGTCCTTCTGTTCCAATAAGTATTTGAGACTGTTATGATCTGAATTGACAACAAATTGAGCACCTACCAAGTATTGTCGGAATTTGGCTAGTGCATGATGATAGCCAACATTTCTTTATCATAAATTCTATAGTGTAGCTCAGGACCCCGAAGTTTCCGGCTCTCGTAGGCAAGAGGGTGCCTCTTCTGCATCAGTACAACCCCTATTCCTTCGCTAGATGCATCACACTCCAAGGTAAATGGGAGACTAAAATATGGAAGGGCTAAGACTCGGCACGTACTCATCACCTTCTTGACGCAGCCGCACCCACAGGCACGCCCACTCACACAGGATCTTTTTCTTCACATGGCCCGAAGAACTCAAATTTTCTTCTAAATCCCTATCGGGAATTTTCCTTACCCAAAGCAACTCTTCAAAAGATCTCCCTTAACTGTCGGGAAATCAGAATTCGCAATTTTGTGAATTCTGTGGTCGCGTGTTTTGTGCCTCACAATTCCCCAAAATCCGACGTGAGTCAACGTTGACCTTTTCCCTTGCTATTGGGGTTTCTCCTATCATGATTTTGCCACTCACGATGTCAGCACATGTAATTTCCAAACTCCGAACACCGATACGTCGAAACTCCGATGCGCTCGTGGGTTGACTTTTCAACGGTCCCATCACCTCTATCGGGATTTCAGATTTCACGGGATCATGAATCCTGATGTCGATGGTTTCGGGACTTTACTTTCCCCGAACCCTGATACTGTGCCACCTGTCCTCCACTAGCTCGTGCGGTCCCCCACTAGTTACGTCGTCGTCGAAATATCGCGTTTCACANTCTGTTCTCGAAACCCCCGATTCTCTGAACCCCGACTTCCTTTGGATCTTCTGACATGTGTCCCCACTGATGGACGGTTCAGGCTCGTCGGGATATCGCGGATCGTGATATCGCAATTCTCGTTGCAATAGGTTGGAGCTTCAACTTGCGAATCCCCGATACACGATATCACGTGTAGATCCGATGGTCCTTGTGACCCGGATCGACGACTCTGCCCCTCCTGAGCTTTAAACCTTCAGAAGTTCTTGTTGTAACCATCCTGTGCCTCCGCAAAATCTAATGGCTCTCGGAATTTCATGAAAATCTCCTCGGATGATTTCGACCGTCCGTTCTTCCTTTCTTGATCCACCGAATGACTAAGTGGTTTTCTGCGGGACCCGTCCGCTTGCACGTGACTCACGACAATCCTTGCAATCCCTCCAGGCACAACTGGTCTACGCTGTCCTTCGAAAGACTCAAAGGCCTATCCTTCCTGAGCTTTTCCCATGGCTTCAAGTCCCCAGAAAGAAAACCTGCTTGCTCGCACCCCTTGCGGCAAATCTTCAACAACATTTTAGTGTTGAAGCCTCTCGACTATGTGCACACTTGTAGCAGAAATCTTTCACCACTTTATTCAGGTTCTCATACCTGACCTTCTCTCGGCCTGCGCACTCCTTGCACGGCTTCTGTGCCCAACTGCACCTTTGGGATGAATGAGAACAAAAGCTATCTCTAAGTGAGCCCTCTGTCAACGCACTCCTTGCAGACAAATTCGACTGCACACCTTGCAGGAATCCCCTGGCTCAAATAGAGAAACAATTGAAACTCGTTCCTTCTTCCCTTCAGACTTCAAACTCAACATGAAATCACATACACAGCATATAAAAGAAAATGTATAACAAGGAACAAACATTCATGAGCATAGCATTCAACACACATACACAGAGGATAACACAAAAGCCATGAATCTGAATCAATTTCTTCTATTAATTCAAGATCTGTACATGGGTGTTATTCTACAGTTCTCTGCTTCTTTTCTTGTTCTTTTTCTTCTCTTCTATGCTCAAGCTCAGGCTTATGCTAAATGTTACAATGATACAATGAGGGTGTCTATATCCGTTTTCCCTCTTCCTTCTAAAACTGTCTAATCTATGAATTAAAATCATATCTACCAGCATTAACTATCTTAAATGTCGTCTATCTACTAAAGGACAAGAGCTATCCACTCAAGGTCCATTTACAATATACAAAGGCGCCTCTTCTTAAATGACTTCATTTAAGATCACGCACAATTTCAAAGCATTCTTTTCAAAATTTGCGCTGGCTTATCCAACTGTCTTTCGCTTCCGCGCTGGCTCGCTTTATGTGTTATGATGCTCCTGCATCATACTCCCTCACTTAAAAACTTTCATGGGCTCCTATCCATGATCTCCTACATGGTATGTCCATGATTTAGAATTTCTTCTTCATTCTCCCAGCTGACATCTTCAACTAGATGATTCTTCCATTTGACCAAATACTCATAGTATTCTTTCCTCCTGGTCTTTTTACCCACTCTCTTGTCCAGTATGCACTCCATCTGTGGCCTCTCTACAACTGGCAATTGTTTCATCCACTGGATTACTGGTTGCTTAGCTCCAGTCTTTACTTTTCTAGCCTTGTACAGGTATAAATCTGCGACATTGAATATCAAAGATATTCTAATCCCATCGGGTAACTCGATCTCATAAGCATTTTCCCCGATTTTTCTCAAGACCTTACATGGCCCGATTTTATTCATCTTTAACTTATTGTATGTTCCCCTCGAGAACCTTTCTTTCCTTAAATGTGCCAGAACTAGATCACCAACTTCAAACTGAAGTTGTCTCTGATGCTGATCTGCTCTGCGTTTGTACTCCTAGCTTGATTTCAGCAACCGTTCCTTCACCCTGCCGTGAAGTTCTTTCATCGCTTCAACAAATTCTTCTGCACTAGAGCTGCTAGTAGCAGTATGTTCTGAATCCCTCAATCAGAAACTCCTCTCGGTTGCATGCCATACACAATCTGAACTGGACTTCGGCCGGTGCTCCTATTTACTGAGTCATTGTATGCAAACTCTGCCTGTGGTAATATGTTGTCCCACTGGCTGTGGTGCTCTATCACCAAGCTTCTCAACAAGTCTCCCAGACTTCTGTTGACCACTTATGTCTGTCCATCCATCTGAGGATGATAAGCCGAACTAAACATCAAATTAGTTCCCAGTTTCTTCCATAAGGTCCTCCAAAAATTCCGTATGAATTTCGTGTCTCTGTCCGAAACTATGCTTTTCAACAATCCATGAAGTCGGATGACCTTCTTGAAGAACAGATTTGCGATGTGAGTCACATCGCTGGTCTTCTGGCATGGGATAAAATGTTCCATCTTGGAAAACCTATCCACGACCACAAAGACTGAATCAAATCCTCTTTGCGTCCTTGACAATCCCAATACGAAATCCATGCTAATCGCATCCCATGGCCTCTCCAGTATGGGCAATGGCTGATAAAATCCTGCATTCTGCTTTCTCCCCTTCGAATGCTAGAAAACTCTACATCTATCTAAAAACTTCTTGACTTCTAACCGCATCCCTGGCCAAAAGTATGACTCACTCAACTTCATGAATGTCTTGTCATGACCGAAGTGTCCTGCTAATCCACCACTATGTTTCTCCTTCAATATATTCTCCCTCATGGATCAGTTTGGAATACACAACTGATTTCCTTTGAACAACAATACTTCTTGGATCACGTACTCTATCCACTAGCTTCTGTCCTCGAGAACTAGATTCTCAGCTGCCTCGTACGCCTCCTTAAAATCTGGATTGTCCCTGTACACGTCCCTGAGATTCTCAAATCCTAAGGTCCTGACTTTGAACTCCTGCATCAACAAACATTTCCTGCTCAAAGCATCAACCACTTTGTTAGCAGTACCCGAAATGTGTTTAATCACAAATGTGAAATTCTTCATATAATCTACCCATTTTACATGTCTCTGATTCAACTTCTCTTGTTGAGTCACAAACTGTAATGCATGGTTATCACTATATAAAACAAATTATTTCAGGATCAAGTAATGCCTCCACTTTTTCAGTGCTTGTATGATAGCATAAAACTCCTTATCATACGTGGAGTATTTCAATTTCGCCTTGTTCAACTTCTCGCTGAAATATGCAATTGGTCTGTCTTCCTGACTCAAGACCGCTCCTATGGCAAACCCGCTCGCATCACATTTTACCTGAAATGTTTTCTGAAAATCCAGCAACACCAGAACTGGTTGTTCAGTGATCTTCCACTTCAACAGATTGAAGCTCTTCTCAGCCTCTGCTGTCCAGTGAAAAGACTTATGCCGCTTCTTCACTGTATCCATCATCGCTGCGCTAATTCCACTGAAATTTCTGATGAATTTTCGGTAGAAACTAGCCAAACCATGAAAACTTTTGACCTCAAATATGTTCCTCGGTGATGGCCAATTTTTGATCACTTCTACCTTATCTGGATCCATCCTCAACTCATTTGCAGATAT
>SNQJ01S0040137.1:0-19710 GCA_010110895.2 Picea sitchensis
TGGTAGACCTTGGTTGACTTTGGGAAGGAAAGGTTGATTATGGTTGACATGGAACATTATGGTTGACCATGACCTTGCTTGACCATGCCCATGGATAATTATGGTTGACCATGACCATGGTTAACTTATGTAGACCTTCACCACAGTTAACTTCCATAGACCTTCAATATGCGTGACCTTCTCTATGGATGACCTTCACTATGGTTGAACTTGGTTGATCACGACCATGATTGACTCTGGTTGACCATGGTTGACAATGTCAACCATGTTTGGAAATTGTTGTCCATGGGTGACCATGGATTTCCATGACCATGGTTGACCAAGACTACAGATGACATTCAGATAACAGAATTTCAAATTGTTTGTCACAAAATGACAACGGGAGATTAAGTCACATTAGGATGACGAGTCTAGGTTCATGACATTGTGAAGACGAGGCTATGTTTAGCACTTTGTGATAATATGGTTATTTTCGTCGGAATGTGACGAAGGGCTAAGTTTGACACATTTTGACGACGGGATATTTTCGCCACATTATAATGAGGAGATATTTGTGTCACATTGTGAAGATGGGCTATGTTCATCACATTGCAGTGTCGGGATATTCTTCGTCACATATTGATAATGACGGGGATATGTTAATCACATTGTAATGAGAAGACATTTAAGTAAAAAGTGGATATCCGATGAACAAAAATGGTGTATGTTAATCATATGTCATATGGCTATGTGATGAACATAAATGTCATATGTTCATCACATTGTGATGATATGATGTTTATTTAGATGGTGGGGCTATGTTCATCACATTGCGATGATAGGACATTGTTTGTCACATTATGATGACATGATATTTGCATCATATTGTGATGGCGAGGATATGTTAATCACATTGCGACAAGGCTATTTTCATCACATTGTGACAATATGGTTATTTTAATGAGAGTGCGATTGAGGGGCTAAGTTCGTCACATTGCGACAATGCGATATCTGCGTCACATTACGATGATAGGATATTTACATCACATTGCAACAACGGGGATATGTTCATCACATTGCAATGACGAGACATTGTTTGTCACATATTGATGACGATGGGGATAGTGTAATGATGGGGATATGCTCATCACTTTGCGACGACAATCCATTTAAGTAAAAAGTGGCTATTTGATGAACATAAATGTCCTATGTTATGAACATAAATGTTGTATGTTCATCATATGTTGTATGGCTATGTAATGAGAATACATGTCATATGTTCATCACATTGCGACGATAGAACATTTATTTTGATGACATGGCTATGTTCATCACATTGCAACGAGAATACATTGTTTGTCACATCATGATGATAGAATATTTACATCACATTGTGGCGAGGAGGATATGTTGATCACATTGCGATGACGAGACTATCTTCATCACATTGCCACAATATGGTTATATTCATCAGATTGGGACGATGAGGCTATGTTTGTCACATTGTGACAATATGGCTATGTTCATCACATTACAACAACATGACATTTAATTAAAAAGTGGCTATTTGATCAACATAAATTTCATATGTTCATTGTATGTCATATGGCTATGTGATGAACATAAATGTCATATGTTCATCACATTGCGATGATAGGACATTTATTTAGATGGCGGGGCTATGCTCATCACATTGCGATGACACAACATTATTTGTCACATTATGATGACAGGATATTTGGATCACATTGTGACGATGAGGATATGTTCATCACATTGTGACGATTAGACTATGTTTGTCACATTGCGACAATGAGGATATATTCATCACATTGCGATGATATGGTTATGTTCATCACATTGCGACGACAAGGCTATGCTCGTCACATTACGATGATGAAGCTATATTCATCACATTGCGACAATATGGTTGTGGTGAGGCATGGTCATCTATGGAAAACAAGTGTCAAACATGGTTAACCATTGTCAACCATGGTTAACCATTGTTGACCATTTTCATGGTCAATCAAGGTGAACCATCGTTATGTTCATCACATCGTGACAATATTGTTTTGTTTGTCACATTGTATATTCATCGTATAAGGCTATGTTCCTCACATTGTGACAATATGGGTATGCTCATCACACTTTGACAACAGGGCCATGTTCACCACATTGCAATTAAAAGATATTTGCATGACATTATGACAGTTGGATATTTGCGTCGCATTTCGACGGTGGGGCTATGTTCATAACATTGGAAATTAATAATTGAGCGTAGTAATTTGTTAATCATGTTATGTAAAAGTAAAATAGTAAACATCATGAATGAACGAATTCATAAATGTAATGGACTTAATGCTGACAATATCATTCATTAATTTGAGTGTATTATGAAGTATATGTCAACATCTTCAAATCTTGGCCATCAGTTGAGATATTGTAATTAAAAATATGAATAATCCATTGATTACAATAAGGGAAACACCTATGACCATGATTATATAACCAACTAATAATTTACTTTAAACTAATAATATATATCTTACCAATTCAATATATATAAATTTAATTTATCATTAAACTATAATCTAAATTATTCACAAATATAAATATAATTTAAAATGTCATCTTACATTCCTTTCAGACCATATAACCTAACCCATTCACTAATATATAAATATATGTAATTTAAAATGTAATCATACATTTCTTTAAAATCATAACCACGCTTAATCTAAATACAAATATTTACTTTCATCTAGAATACAATATATGATCTAGTCACATTTTTATTTAATCTAAAATACAAATATATGATAAAATTAGTAATCTCATTCATATGTATCGTTTTTATTATGATGTGATTAAACCAATAACACACCTTAAAATTGTCATATAATTTATCCCACCATATTTTTTTCCAACAGGAAAATTTTCCAATTATATATTAATATATAATTTGTGCTCCTTACAAGTGTAATACAATCGCAAATAAGTACGAGTAATTTGTAAATTTCACCATTGGCGGTCTTTCAACCAACTTGGGGTTAAAGTTCAAATAGAAATACGAAGTAAATAAGGATCAATACAAAAACTACTGAAGGGTTGTGGAGAGAGTAGCCAAGAGATATTGATGAAGAAAGAGAGCCTGGAAATCAAAAGGAGAGCCTGGAAATCAAAAAGTGTCCTTCTATCAATAGATTGTAAGAGATGACTCCCAAAGGTTTCTGAAGTGTTGTCTTTGATAACTGATCAGCAACATGATTATGTTCACGATGTGCATCATGATTATCCCACCATACTTACCAACACTTCAATACCTTAATTAATTTAAACAAACCATCACTTTATTTATTCTTATATATAAAAGAATTACCTATAATCATAGATCTAGTAATCTCATATCATATTTATCGTTTCTATTATGTTGTGATTCAACCAATAACACATCTTCAAATTGTCATATAATTTATCCCACCATACTTACCAACACTTCAATACCTTAATTAATTTAAACAATCTATCACTTTATTTATTTTCATATACAAAAGGATTACCTATAATCATAGCTCTCAACCTTAAGGACTTATGCTGCTAAATATTCCATAACATGTGAATACATTAATTTTTATAAATTTACAATACCAAATGTTTTATAGCTTACAAATTGACACTTATAAATAAATTTATAATACCAAATGTTTTCTAGCTTACAAATTGACACTTTACTAAATTAAGAGAAATAAAAGGTAACACTTCGAATCTTAATATTAATAAACAATTTCTCCATTTAACAAAATACTACATACACTAAAATTTATTAAGAAGCATGATGGTATATTGATTCCAAAACTTAGTTAAAGTTTAGAATGTAAGATTATGTTAATAATCAACCTTTCAAATATATGCATCCTTTACTTATATAACCATTATAAATGAATTATATACCTAAATATATTAGGTCAATTAGTTAAGGGTAATACATAATAATTAAGTAAACATTTAAACAGTTAACACTTATAATTAAATATTTATTTTTCTACCAAATTGAACAAGTTTTCAACACTTGCATGCAGTAGACCCATAACAGAATTTTGCAGACTTTAGTTTTAAGCCGAGAACAAGATCAAAACTGCTATGGGAAAACAATAAACAAAATACTACTCCTTACAATACGCATCGGTATCCACACTTATGGAATTATTGTAGATATACATAACATTACACCAATATTACATCCATGTATTGTATTATAGCATGTAGTTTCCCATCATTAATAGACAACTTATTCAATATTTACTTATGTATAACAAATTCTCCTTTTGAATGAATTGATCACAGATTAAGAATTGAAAAAAGTTGTGACAATATGAATTCAGAGAGGATAGTGTAAGCATTCTTTGTTAGATAGAAAAAATCCATCCAACAGATAATTTTGTTCTGACTTCCTTTAACCTAAATAAATAAAATATTTAGAAGAAGTTCATATAATATTTGGAAAAAGTTGTGAAACATCTAAATAGTAAAGCATCCCAATCAAATATAGGAGCAGAAGTGAAACAAAGCTGAAAAGCACTACCCATGCCATAAAGTTGAAAAGCACCACTGCGCACCAACCTAATGAAGTTCGTTCCACCATTCATGATCACACTCTCTTAATATACAAACTTAGATGGCAAGCGTTCTTTAGGTTTCTGTGCTTACGTTTCTTTTAAATTATATATATATACTCTTTTCAAATAAATATTTAATACTTCAAAGATATATATTTTATACAATAATCTATACATTAATCAATTCTAAAGTTGGAAGCATTAGGTATCACAAATTAAATTAAGTATAAAAAAATCAAATAAATATATACATATTTATATAACAAATTAAATGAAACATAAACGTAAATGAGTTAAATGAATTAAGTGAAAGCATAAAATATCAGACATATAAAATATGTCTGACATGTAGTACAATGAGTCTCTCAGCATGTTCACTGTAAGAAGCTTCCTAAGCAATATGAAAATATTTGGTGAGTACAATATTGTTATTTCAAAATACAGTTATTCCTGCAAATGCAAATATGAATTCAATTATTGAAGCTCTTATAAAATGGTTCTCACCACTTTATAAAATGGTTCTCCAGAAATTTTATGATATCTTCACCGATCTTCACCGATCTTTTCCATACCGAAATTTTATGATATCTTCAATTATTGAAGCTCTTATAAAATGGTTCTCCAGAAATGGTTCTCATGCCTCAATGCCGGACGCACTCTGGAGTGAGATTGGGCGTTTCTTGGGCAACATGTAACAATACATTTACTATGAGGGAACACGGGTTAATACAACGCTCCTGTAATAATTGTTTTCATGCCTCAATGCCAGGTAAATGTAAAAACTGAAAAACACTCGTCGCCATTCCAGGTTTTACAGTTACCACAAGTTAATTACTTCATATGTGAGGTAAATGTAAAAACTAAAAAATACTCCTCACCATTCCAGGTTTTACAGTGTAACTACAGGTCACGTATTCAAATTTAAAATCTACTTATTTCCACTCCTCCCATCACAGGTTGTGAAATGTAACGACAGCCATGTGTACCCATCGCAGGTTGTGAAATGTAACATCTACTTATTTCCACTCCTCCCATCCCAGGATATGAAATGTAAAAAGGTAAAAAGTGATTTGTCCACTGTGCATAGGTTCCAAGTAGGTGTCAAGTGATTTCAAAATGTAGAGAGTTAAAAGTTAAGTAATTTTGGTTGTATTAGTATAAGTATGATTCATGGTAATTGAAAACATGGTTGACTAATTTTTTAATCCTAAATAGTAAATGTGAAAAAGTAAACATGTTAACGGAAACATTTATAAATGCAAAGAAGTTATGGCTATTAAATCTCAGTCATTGATTTGAGTGTAAGACAAAGAATATACCAACATCTTTAATTGCTGACCCTAAGATTATAATTTGTAATTAAAAGGTTGACTAAATCATTAATTCCAATAGGAGGATGCCTATCGACCTAATAAAAAATAACACTCTAATAATTAAATCATATTAATTATAGAAAAAAAAGAAATCTTAATCAAGTTTTGCAAAAAGTATATACTAAACATTAATACACAAGTACACCCACCCATACTAATATATATTCATTTTAACTTAAAATCTTTTAAGCATCCAGAAATTTGCATTTCATTTTTTTGGGAGCCATCTTAATACATGATCTATTTGAAGTTGAAATGAATTTAAGTTGGTATTATCCATTAGGATATAAGTCACTAACTTTAACTTTGTTTGAGAACCCTAAAACACCATGAAGTTCCAACTTGTGGATAGTTGGTGTATATGTCCCATAAGACAAAAAGAAATATGTTAATCTATCTAAATCTATAAGCATCATGTAATGCAAAAATAGACATTGTTTTCCATATGAATCTACAAAGTTTATATTATTTTTTTGCATAAGAAATATCCTAGAACTATGTACAACAATTTGTGAAAAAAATATGTGATAAAGAGCTCGAAGTCATCATGGATTTTTCTAGAAATAGAGTTGGATCAACAAGGTAGAAAACCAAAAGAACTTACCAAAATAAGTTGGATCATGTCAATATTGTCTTTGCCAAAATAAATTAATTATATTTTAATAAAATTTCACAAAATAAATTAATTATATTTTAATAAAATTTCAAATCTTGAATTGTGGAAATCAGCTTTAAGGCAAATCTTGGACTATGAATATTTTGATCATTCGTAGACTTGCACCAATCCTCAATCTTGGAATATGAATATTTTCATCATGCGTAGACTTGCGCCTTAGACCACTCAGCCATCCTGACAGAGGTAGAATGTTGAGCGTGGGATTTGAACTCACGCCCTTAATCCGGCGCCTTGGACTAACTCGGCCATCTCAACAGTTGTGGACAAGAACGGTAGCATCACTATTGGCAGATTGATAATCTACTCCCACACATTCTTTTAACATATTAATCCGCCCAGCACGAGCATATTAAAATGTTTTTAGCCTATACTGGTAAACAATTCCAGTCATGACCTACAGAAAAGTGTCCAGCACAACTCTGACAGCAATGAGGCGGGCACTACTTACATTTTTATGAAAAAGAAACATAAATCGAACTAAGGGCATTCCGAGAATCGAACTCAGGACCTCTCGCACCAAAAGAGAGAATCACACCACTAGACCAAATACCCACTCACAAAAATATTCAACTTGGCCATCTCTCAACAATAAATATTTGTATTTCAGATTGATAATAGGCTCCCAAAGTCGACTTCCTCGCTCTCCACATCTTCATCCGACTGCATACTAAATAAGAAAATCCCGTCCATTGAATTTTATTTGGGAAGGGACTTCACAAATGAGGTCTGTCGCTACCCTAGCATTCAATTCTTGCACCCTAGCATTCAATTCTGGCATGGAGGACAAAATTATCGCGCTCATGGGTACGTTGGACAATTCCCTCGTGCAGGTTTAATGGAGCTCTCAATACGCCATGGTGGTGGATGATGATGGGTACGGGAGGAGTGTGCAAGGTCACCTCAGCTTCTCTCACACTCCTCCATTTCATCCAGGATTGTCATGGCTCATTTCACTCGGCTTAGTTTTCGCATTTGTGCTTTGCTCAACTCAGTCTCCCAGCTCTGCGCGCTCTTCTGCTAAGTTTAGGTCAGGCTTTCCTTCTACGCCATGCCACCATTGATGGTGGAAATCCCAAGATGGGTCCTTCTTGGTATTGCTATGCAGCCACGCAGAGACGCTTTCACAAGCTTCTTTGACCACTTTGATTCGAGGGAATAAGGAGTCGAATTCGCCACCCATGGCCTACGTAGAGGAGGAAATTCTTGAGGAACCAATTACGATTCCGCCAGACTCCCTCCTATACATAGTTCTGAACCACCATGACCGACCCAACACCAGTCTCCCTGCAACTGCTACAGTGACAACCTTGGAGGGGACAACTTGTATAGATCAAGAAGAAATTCCTTGGGATGACCGTCTGGTTGAGCCTCCACCACCCACCTCAACCATGGCTCGAGATTCACACTCACCTTGCTTCCTGGAGCCAGAACATCTGGAGCTCATCTTTGAGATGCATAGGGACATGATGGAGCAGATCCACAAGCACACTCTTCTCAACAACAAACTTGACATCATGTTCGATGCTTTCTCATGCACGCAAAGTCAACAGAGATGCCCAATCTGTGTACAACCTTCGTTTCCTCCTCACTCTTGGCCATGTTTAAAAACTCTGTCTCAATACTCTTACACCTCTAGACAATTGTTTGACGAAGCAAGTGGTGGCTTTTCTTTTTTTTGGCTACTAGAACAAAAAGGTACCACCTATTTTGGTTTCCACTAGTTTGGTAGAATAGGTGGAAGACCCGGGAACTTGATATGATATGTACAATCACAACTATTTTATGAGGAATTATACGCATTTAGAAAAAAAATTAAATATATTAATTTATATAAAGCTCATAATAAATTTAAGGTTCACTCGAATGGGGTGATGGAGGTTGGGGCTACGACCACTCGAATGGGGTGATGGAGGTTGGGGCTACGACACCCCCTACGTGTTACCTAGTTGTCATTGTGCAAAACAATATGCATGGTGGTAATAGAAGGGCAGGGGAGGTGAATTCTAGTTTGAATGTGGGTGAATTGGCTTGTCCCGACAACATATGAAGTTCAGGTAACTAGTTGGAGACATGATATGTTGCATCATGGAATATTACAAGGTGTTTGGTTATTAGTCGATGCAATAATTTCACCATTCGAGGATGTCAGTTGTAGAGGTCTAGATTTCATGCTTGTCTGAAGGAGCAAAAGATGATACCCATGGTCTCGACCTCCCTAGTGCACTAGTGATAATAAAATTCATTACCCAAGTACTCTCCTTTGTATATTTTTGGTTTTGTTCTTATCTGTGACACCTTGATTTAAAAAATTATCAAGCGAGCTCTCTGAGAATTCGATCTACTAAGGTTTGGGAGACATTTCCGCTCCCCTAGGTTGTGGGTTGAGGTTTTAACTTTCCAAAATTGTCTCAATAGTTTCATTGTTTCTTTCTAGAGCCTCATATACAGATTTGTTGAACATTTTAATATATTCTTGTCATTATGCCTTTCTTCCATCCAAGACTTAGTATAGTAACAATGACCAAAGGAAACAACCTCCTAGCTAGTGAAAAAGGGAAAAACAAGGATGAAAGGAAGTACAAATCCTACACCTTGAAAGCACCTATCCTTAAAAAGCCCTATTATGTTACTAGACTGAAAAGGAAGTCCAAGATATGACCAATTTCTTCCATACCAAGTTCCTTGAATCAATTAAGGAAAAATTAGAGGAGATGGAATGAACCATTAGAGAGAAAATACACAAATTGTCCAATGAATAAATTCAAGATGAGGTTGAAGGTTGGGTTCATGACCTTGGGTTCTCAAGAACACGAGATACTAAGTTTTTTAGAATCACGGAGACAAACTGGTTGATCAAGGCCCTTATTTCCTAGGTTATGGAGGAAAGAAACCCACAACAATAGGTTGTCCTCCATAAAAGTGACCTGCTAGATGGGTAATTTGCAACATTTTGTAAAGCAATGTTTGGGGTTGAAATTGTGGTTTCCCATGTTCAAGATGAAAACATTAACACCATGGCACTGAAAGAGTACTTCCCTAGCTATGGGGGCATACAGTCCAATCCTATTTTTGTAGAAAAGCACCCCATTCTTTTGGTGCAACTCAAGAAAAACCTATGAAAACCAAGGACCCAAACGGCCAACCAATAGAATAAATCTTCTTGTATCCTACCACTAAATATAGGATTGTTTTCATTTCATATAAATATTACATCATGTTTTGGAATTTTAGCAAGAACAATATTACGTCATGTTTTGGACTTTTAGCAAGAACATAAAAGGATAAGTTGATAAGTCAAAATGTAATGGATGGATAATCGGTTAGGATGTGATGCCGATCAGTGTTCTAATCTTCTTCCAATAACCTGCTGGCAAGGAGGCATGATCTGAATGACCATTCAACAATTAGAGCCCGCAATTTCGAAGCACGATTTCGCCACTGTCAGTGATTATGGTTTTGAAGCACGATTTCGCCTTGTTGATTTTAGCGATCCTCATGATGCAAAGAAGCAAGGTGCTATCTTAATGGAGTATAGGATCCGGGCCTGGGCGATGCAAGGTTATTTTAATTTAATAGAAGAGATCAGGGTCTCGGTGATGCGAGGTTATTTTAATTTAATGGAAGAGATCAAGGTCTGGGAAATAGTCGTACAATTACAGTCTGAACGATTACAGTCTAGGTGGGGAGACGGTGAGAATGATGATGATTCTAGGGTTACCAATGACAACAATAGAAATTAGGGTTTACTCAGGTACCAGAAAAACGGGATGAGGAATAGAAATTAGGGTTTACTCAGGTACCAGAAAAACGGGATGAGGGAGAGGAGGAGATCATTTGCATGCTCATTCAGAGACGGAGCGAAATGAAACGATGAGGCATTTAGGGTTTCCTGGAAACATGGAGTCGTTTCTCATTATATACTGTTCTTCTCAGGTAGCAAAAGGCGTTTTCTACATGCTTGGAGATAGACTTGCAGGCAAATGATGGGCGTGTAGATTGACAAGTAGCGTGGCAGACTAGCAGACTGTGAGAGAAAATATAACGCAGGCTAGGTCAAGAGACTAAGACTAGTGCAGATTGAAAGGCTAGGTAATAAGCGTTTATGCAGAATGTAAAGAAAACACTAGAGGATGGCTATGGATAACTACCAATTAGAAACAGTGTGAATCACATTTTATTAATCATATATTCCTTCACGTTGATAATTCTAACAGATTAAGTTTCCAACAAAGTAATAATAATAAATTTAATGTTCACTACATAATGTTTGAGTAACCTTTATACATATTAAAAAAAATAACATTATAATAATTAAATCATATTAATTATAGAAAAAAGAGAAATCTTAACCATGCATATAAAAAATAAAGCTATAATAATTAAATCACATCAATTATAGAAAAAAGAGAAATCTTAATCAAGTTTTACAAAAAGGTATATACTAAACATTAATACATACACCTACACCCACACACACTAACATGGATTTATATTAACCTAAAATCTTTTAAGCATTGAGAGATTTGCATTTCATTTTTTTGGGAACCATCTTGATACTTGATAATTTTGAAGTTGAAATGAATTTAAGTTGGTATTATCCATTGGGATATAAGTCATTGGCTTTAACATTGTTTGAGAACCCTAAAACACCATGAAGTTCCAACTTGTAGATGGTTGTCTTATATGTCTCATAAGACAAAAAGGGATATGCTAATCTATCTAAATCTATAAGCATCATGTAATGCAAAAGGAGACATTGTTTTCAATATGAATCTACAGAGTTTGTATTTGTTTTTTGCATAAGAAATGTCCTAGAGCTATGCACAACAATTTGTGAAAAAAATATCTTATAGAGAGCTCAAAGTCATAATGGAGTTTTCTAGAAATAGAGTTGGATCATCTCACCAACATGGTAGAAATCCAAAAGAACTTACCAAACATAAGCACACATTGAATATCAAATCATTGTGATGAGAAAGCAGGAGGATTCTTTGTTCATAATTGTGAAGCCCTTACTCATTGCAATATGGTAGTTTCAATTCCCCTCACCTTCAGAAGGAATAACTAAACAAAGGAAGTAAGGGATGCCCATTTCTCGGATATAATATGTTGAATTGACACTAGAGGCATAAGCTAAAGATTTTAGCACCTCCATAATTTCAAACATAGAATCTTGTTGGTGCAAAAGAATGTTTAATATATTATTTTGATGAGGCTCATTCGCTTCCACAAAACACCAAACATCCATTCCCATGCCATAAAAAAGGATAATGTTGATAAAGCTAGAAAAAAGCACTAGGGATTTAGGCAATGAGTGAGACAGTCGTATTTTTAAGATGCAAAATGTCTAAAATGATTTATTGATGTTTGAGGATGGCCTAATCAATTTGCATTTGATTCCAAAACTTGATGATAAAGTCATATCAATAGTGGGTCAAAAGATTGAGATGCATAATAGAAACTACTAATAACTAAAGGTGAAAGGAAAGGATGACCAAGGTGAAGAAGGTGAAAAAGGTGATGTAGGAAGCTCATGGATAAATCCACTTGAGCAAAGATGATATGGGTAGCTAGGGAAAACAAATTAGAAGATTAAAATTTAAATAGACCTTAAGGAGAACATAGGTGTGGGCTTTGCTCCACATATGTGTGTGTAGTTAGTGCTATGTATATTCTTGATGTTCAACCACTACGTTTGAGTGCTCCCATGACTACCTTAAGGAGATAAATAAATATCATTTAACAGGTCTTAAGGAAGATGGAGGTGGGATTTGATTCATTTATTCCTGAGTATGAGAATTATTATGCATGCCTCGTACATTAGTCCACAACCAAATTACTAATTACTATATATATGTGTGTGTGTTAAATAACAATTGCAAATATACGTCATAATAAATAAATAGCAACCTCCAACAAATTGTATTGATTCTCACCAAACTTGGACCCCTTGGCATGAAAGATGGCATAAATTTAAACTTAAAAGAGAAACTTGAGACAACTTGAACAAGGTAAGAGTAAGAGGTGTTTCCAAATACAAGTGAGGAATATTTTATCTATTTATCTAGCATCACAATAGTAAAACAACATAACTATTTAGGTTATTAGGGATATAATGGATTCATTTTTAAAGAAGACTTAAAATTAATTATCAATATTATATAATTATTAGGGTTATTAGGGATATAATCGATTCACTTTTAAAGGAGACTTAAAATTAATTATCAACCTTATAGTAAAGTAGAAAAACATTTTTTATAAAATTTTACATAATAATTAAGTGATAAATAAATAGGTGCAATTTTTCATAAAACTTCACATAATAATCACTTGTAAATGAAATAGATAATTAAAATATCGAGGAGTTAAAAGAAGATGTAAGTTCAAATCTGTAAATCTGTAAGATATTATAATGCACAACAAATTTAACGATAATATAATTAAAATCATAATATTTATAAATTATAAAGAAAACAATTTCGTTCTCAATATAAGGGATTTAGTTATAAAGTTACAATCACAAATCCAACACCATGATTACTTGGCCTAATTTCATCTCCCATGAATCATATACAGAAAAATTAGAACTTACTCCAACAAAATTCTACCTCAGGCCAAAAGCCTCTTTCATATTAGGATTCTCAAATTTATATAGGAACGTGGTTAAGGAAAATGCCTTTCTGATTTCTCAAAGTTCTTTATATATTTAAGGGTCTTGAGTTTTCATATGGATCGGTGATCTTTTTGATTGAATGGTGGTTGGGAGTTCTGGGAGAGGATCTAACATGACCATTAAAGAATCTCAAGCCAATGTGGAGTGCTAATCTTATCTCTTCATAAACCAATTTCCGTGTGTCTTAAATCTTATCTCTTCATAAACCAATTTTAAACCAATTTCCTTGTGTCTTAAATAAAAGAAGAAATTTGAAAATAAAAATAATATATAAATAGTTAATAATGATTAGTTCTCTTGTGATTGTGTAATAATAAAGAGTTACAATGTAAACATATGAAGGGTAGTTACTTTTCAATAATTAGATCTCTTATATTCTATTTAAGTTGAGACATTTTGGTTTAAGAGGAGCGTCGAAGGAGATTACTAAAAGGAAGGGAAATGGGATTAGACCAACATAGCTCCATCCTAACTTTGTATCTACCATGTTATTAGTGAGGATTTGAGATGGAGCTATGCTAGTTGTACTAACATGCAATTGCTTAGAAAATTAGAATTGAGTTTGATAATATATTTCATTATATAATTTCCTTTCGTAATATGTGTTTACATCCATTACATTCATTTTATATTAGTCTTTTATTATGAGTTTTAGCATTATGTTTTTTGTATTTATATTTGCAATTTATTCCATGTTGTTTGATATAATTGTATGTAATGTAGTTCACTCCCACCTTTAGCATACTATTATTGATACCTTCACTAAATAGTTATTTAAATAAATGTAACTTGTTCATTTTGAAGTTTACTATCACTCAAATCAATACATACTAAATCATTTTTCACTGTATCATAAAAGTTAATGATATAGTGAAAACTATTTTATTTAAGGCATACATTGATTCTCTCTCTCTCTCTCTCTCTCTCTCTCTCTCTCTCTCTTTGTGTGTACATGTGCGCGCCACATGTCAACTCCAAGTTGAACACAAAATGAATTACACATCTACCTCAGACTTAACAATAGTCCTCACAAATGTTGTAACTATATATATTTTTTACTTTCAATTACTCTATGTGTGGGTGTGTGGGTGTGTGTGTGTGTGTGTGTGTGTGATGAGGACCTTAAACACCACCACAATCATCATATACAAAGTTGAAATATTTTATTTATGACCCATGTTGAAATATTAATTTGTTATTAATATTTTTAAAATGCTACGTGTCAAGTCCATGTTGAGCACGAAAGGAATTACACATATTTCCATTAACAAATTATCTATTGAGGTGTTATCTAAAAAGAAAAACAATACATCTAACCCTTGGTACGATAATGAATGTAAAATTTCTAGAAAAGACATTAGGTATGCTTCCAATGTCATTAAAATCTGATAAGATAAATAGATACAAAACATTAATTAAAAGGAAAAAAAAGACTATATAAATAGAAAGCAAGAGAAGTTTTTGCACCTATTTAAGATAGATCCTAAGAAATTATGGAGGCAAATTTTAACTCGTAAAGCTAAAGAAAATAATAGGATTGGCTTGAAGGATTATAATTTCTACCTTAAAAATCTTTACGAATCCCATAATGTCATGGAAAACATTCCAAACAATTCTACAAAGGATGAAGTGTTTTCTATAGAAGACATTAAGGGTATCAAAAGGAAAATCTAAGGACATTGAAGGTTACCAAGTTGAAATATTAAAAATTGGAGGACCTATCCTCATTCCTCGCATACATAACCTCTTCAATTTATCTATCCAACAAGGTTTCCCAAAACCTTGGAATCAAAGCCTCATTGTACCTATTTTTAAAAGTGGGAATAAAACCAATCCCTCTAATTATAAGACCATTATGATTAGTCCCATTTTAGCTAAGCTATATGGAAGTATTTTGGAAAATAAGATCAGTACATGGCTAGAAAGCAATGTAAAAAGAGCTAAAGATTGGGTTTATAGGCTGCCATTCAACTATAGACCACCTTATTATGTTTAGGATCATTGCAAAGGAGTGTCATAATAATAAAATTGATCTCCTTTGTTGTTTAGTTGATTTTAGAAAAGATTTTGACATTGTTCCCAAGACTAACCTTTGGAAAAGGTTAGAAGATATTAAAGTCCCTTTCGAGTTAACAGTTGATGCAGTAAGGTTATATGAGAAATTTATTTCCAAGTTTAGGAACATTAAGGGATGGTCGGAAGATATTAACTATAATATAGGAGTCTAGAAAGGTTTCCCTTATGTAATTATGTATTACATTGAATATCAACATATTCCTAGATGTCTAAATACATTAACATATGCATTGGCTAATTATGTATTAGACAGACATTTGAATCATCTATAAATCAATCACATCAATATTCACAATCAAATGTAAACTGGTAGAAGCTGTCTGTATATATAACGATCAAAAGAGTTTTTTACAAAAAGTTTGTCCGAAGACCAAAATGTCAAAATCTGAAGCTCATAGCTTCTACAAAGTGATGTCATAGATGACGTTCACGGTAACACACGACTGCTCGAGCAACTCTACGGAGCATTCGACTCATGGAACCCGATACTCCTACAGTATGACGTTGATCGCGTCGTGGAACCTCTTCAAGAGGCATGTCTGGAATATCTGCGGTCAGGCCCTCTAGATTTTGTTCCACTACTTGATAATCCTTGGCATATTGTGGCGCTGCCGCTACCTCTCCTCGCCGTTGAATGGGAGAAGTACCAGGAGGTCTGTACGGTCCAACATCTGTGACATCAACAACGATTTTGTATTTAGTCTTTGGACGAACATATAAAACAAAAACATTTGAATATGAAAAATTCACAAAACATTTAAAAAGAGAAAAATGTGTGTACTTCTTACCAAGTTCCCCCCACTGAGCATCCTCTGGCAGTACTAAGTTCGGATCTCCTCAAAAATCCAACTCGGCATAAGCATAGTCGTCAACCATCAACATCTGTGGTTGAAGCGAGTCAAAGAAGGTATCATCATACTTGATGATCGGTCCAGCTACGTGTTGGGCCATAAGCTGACACCATCTCAGCATCCTTGGATCCCTGGGAGCTGGTAAATTCCACTCAACCTGCAGCCTCAGTAAAGGAACCCTCTCAAGGAATAAGAACACTAGCAAAGATCCGTACCCGAATTGCTTCAGGTTGCCTCGTCTGCATTTGGTCAATTGTATTTTTACGCTACGAAGCATTGCATCTACCCAGTTGAAAACTCGAGGTTCAGTACACTCAATAGCATATTGGAAGTAACTCTGTAACGCCATGTGAGGAGCAAAACTTCTAGCCATCCGAGCTATGGTGAATAGGATAGTACGGAGGGTCAAATCTCATACCCCCCAAATAGCTATTTTTCCTTTCCTTCTCTCTGCCTTGGGAACGCAGTGTAAACGATAGTACTCACTCATGGGCAACCCACCACCTCTGCTACTAGTTAGGCTCACGTAGTACCCCTACCGTGACAATCCAGTCAAAAATTAAATGTCCTCAATATCTAAGGACAGTGTGTGGACCCCCACATGAAATACCTGCTGATCGAGATCCCACATATGCACCAGGTTCTCTAATAACCTGACTTGCGCCCTCATGCCCGGGATACGGAAGTACTTCAAGAGGCCACAATCTATCAAAGCAGCAATAGTAGGTGGATGATTCCCGACAATTGCATTTTCTTCTTCGTGCTCCCTTTCACGCCATTCAAGAACCATTTTGATAGCCAATTACCTGCATAGGAAGCACAAAGAGAAGATTAGCAGCTCTATTTATTAATTGGTTCTCTTTTCATTGGGTAAATATTTAAATTTTTTTTGAGCTTTGCGGTTCTTGCAGGTTCCCTTTGTGCACAGTGCGAGAACCTCGCAGGCTGTTGTGGGCTCACCTGCGAGAATGACCCATTCTTGCAGGTCCCTTGTAGCCCACCTGCGAGAATGGTGGAGCGCAAGTAGGGATCATAAAAACAAATTAAAAATGAATTTTTAACCATTGAAAATGCAAAATTAAACCATGAATGAGTAGAAGATAAAGAGCCTACCTCACTGTCACTGACGGCTCGATGAATGGACGCTCGTAACTCCCGCAATATGACGCTGAACTCCGAGGGTAAAAGAGGGGTTTTTGAGCTCAAATAGTGGAAAGATAAACATGATATGGTGAAAAGATTTTTTACTCCTTTTTATTTACTTTTACTATGTCATTTGGTTTTTTATAATTATTTATTTATTAAACCCTAATCCCTAATGCCTTTTTGAGTGTAACTTTTGCAGGCGTAACAACTATGATGGTCAAATACATGGATGCGGACATATGTTTTCTTTGTCATCGCGTGTTTTGATTGTTTTTTATGGTTTTTGTATAAAACCTCGAGCGTGGTCTTTGTTCATTCTTGCGCTAAAAAATACATAAAAACGTGATCGAGTGTACTTTTATCACTTTTTCGGGCTCAACAAGGTTATACAAAAAAGGAACCCCCCTGGAGTCCTCTTTAAGCTCTTTTCAGACTCTCTAAACGTGAAAAGATAGCCGAGCGACCTTGCTATTTTCATGCTCGATAAAGTATTTGAAGTAAGCGTTTGGTGAGCGATAATTTATCTATTTTTCGGTCTCATCCAGACTATTTTACGAAAAAGGAACTGAGAGAGTTCTCTTTTAAGTGTTTTTCCAGACTCTATAATCATGAAAAACCTTCGAGTTTTCTATCTCTGGACTCGTTAAACAAACATTGATAGACCTGTAATGGGACCGAACCACTCCTTCTTAGGGTTCGTTAAACATACTCCGAAGGATAAGCTTATATCAACAAGCATATGTTATCCTCCTCAATCTTGCGTAAAAATAAAGAGGTACTCGCCAGAAATGGTGGGGGAAAATTTGGGAAAGGGATATGTTTTCATCTTCGTATTGATTGACAGTAAGTGTCGCTCTTGAACATGACACCCCCTATTCATCATTTTGAAGCCGGTTTGAGAAATCCATTTGTCTCTCGTTCGATTTGCTACAAGGTCATTCCATGTGTCGTCTTTGAGTCAATGCTGCCAAATCATTGGTCGTGTCGTTCATATGTTCAAGATAAGTCCATCTGAAACCTATATTGAGTCGGCCATCTGCAGTTATCCATTCTCTCCTTGTCGTCCTTCCCTGTGTCCGATCCTATTTACATCATACTCTGTTTCACCTTCAAAATCTGTTACTCATTTCGTGTCATTGATGGGGGATACATCAAGGCCCTCCTGTGACGATTTTTGTACCGTCAACTTCAACTCATTATCTGGAATCAAGACTTAGAAATTATTTGGTACCTTGGAGCTTGCATGCCTCAATGGCAGGTTTCCTCGCTTTCGACAGTGGGTTTCCAGCATTGACCCCTGANNNNTCAACTCATTCATTCACACTCGATGGATTGTACTATATTACCTTGGGAGTCATTGACATCAATGGTGATTTCCCTCGCACTTGTTAACAGGTTCATCAATGACCGATAATCAAGTGGTTTCTGCCATGTTCGACTTCAACACATGTAATCACATGGTTAGATTCGTACTTTTGGGCAACGATATTGAAGACCCTGGATATCATCCTTTTGTCTAGGTTGCGATGGAGTCTGTATAATTTGCAACACATAGATCCACTATGTATGTCTCATGGCTATGTCGTCTTAATTTGAAATTTCTTGCATGGATCCACAGTGTATTCCTGGTGGCTATGCTATATTTTGACGGCATGGATCCACAGTGTATGATTGGTGGCCATGACCCATGTCTATGTTATCATCAGTCTGTGATTTGAGTATGGAAATGCCTACCTCAGAATTGGTATATATGATATTCTGCAGATGCTTGGTTGTTTGCAGGTTTCTGATTAGGTGTGCTCTTGGTTTCCGACACACACATGCAGCTTACAAAGTCTTTCGGCTGTCACTAATTCCAACCTCATACTTTGGGGGGCATTCTGTTACCCATGATTTTGGTCATCATGATGATGTATTGATGATGGTGTACTCAGGGTCTTCATAAGAACTTTCTCCTGAGAAAAGTTACTTTCATTTCTTCCCAGAAAACTCATTTTTGAAGAAGGTTCGCAGGCTGCTAATATATTTGGGTGCGAGAATGACTGATTCTCGCAGGCTTCTTTAAGCCAGGGTGCGAACTTCTTGCACTGTGTTGAATAGCCAGGGTGTGAACTCTTCCTAAAGCATGGAAAAAGATGAATTCTCGATGTTTCTAGAAGGGAATCTTCTAGAAGGATGGGTTGGCAATCGAATGGTTATCCTTGTACTAGATTCCCTGATATTGTGGGATCATTCTTATCCAAGAAACTAACTCATTCTCTCCTATATATTGAGGGAATTCTCATGGAAAAGGTTAAGCAAGATTCATTGGAGAATTGGT
>SNQJ01S0040137.1:32271-47794 GCA_010110895.2 Picea sitchensis
AAAAATATATATTTAAAATTAAAAAATAAAAAATAAAAGAAAATATATGTTAAATTTATATAATTTTTTAAAAAATATTTATGAAAAAACTCATTATTATGGAAAGCATTTACAATCTATACACTTTCTAAAGAAAAGATTTTTTCACTATTCATTCTATTAAGGCAATTTAAATATCTACAATTTTAAATAATAAAAAATCTTTTAATTCATGGACATAATTAAATTTACAATTTAAAAAAGTTTACAATTTACAATTATTTTTTTTCACTTTTTCAAGCAAATATTTTCAGTGAAGTTGGCCATGAAATCATAGTAATTTGCTTCTTTTAGATCATTGGGTCTTTGGGAATGGATGAAAATAGTTTGGATATTGATTTGTTTTCTTTAGTTTATAAAATACTATTAATTTAGTTTGATAATTCAAAGGAGTAAAATAAGTTTGATACACTTTCTTGATGTCATAAAAAAATATTACTTTCATCAATTCAAGGTTTCTAAATATATTGTTGTGGATTTAATGTGTAACATGATATTTATATTGCTTTGTGTGTCTACTCATTGTTGACATTTTGAGTACTCGGTGTGCATTACCTCTAATTAATGTCATGGATTGTATTACCATAATGTTGGTGGGGAACAACAATATGTAAACCATATAAAATTCTTCATATATCATTAATTCTTTATTCATATTTATTTTTTCATCATTAAAGTTATAAAGAATTATCAAATTATAGTTAATATAACATTATTTATTTTTTCTTTTAATTGAATTATTTATTTTATTGAAAATAATTTTATACATAGAATGCTATGTTTAAGATAGATAAATATTTAATTGAAGACATATTATAAACTAGCACAACCGCTAGGCTGAGAACAAGGAATGATAACGCTTGCCCCTAATATAAAACGTTTGTGGTAATCTGTGTGTGGTAATATGAAACGTTTGACTACATTAGGTTGATAAATGGAACGTGGCAATTACACATCCTCACAGTAATTTTTTAATGCGATTAGGTAAATGTTAAAAAGTAAACATGTTAACGGATGCCTTGATAAATGCAAGAAAGTTATGAACAATAAATCTGATCCATTGATTTTGGAGGATGACTAAGAATATGCCAGCATCTTCAATGCATAGCCATCAGATTAGGATTTAAGGTTAAATAAGGTTAAAAGATCATTAATTGTGCCCATTGTCAATAGGGTGTACGCCTTTGGCGTAATTAAACTTAAATATATATCCTTGGATTCTATAAACATAATTATTATGATTTAAAATTCATTTAAAGTCTTATATATAAAAAAAATTAATTAGTTCTTCTCTTTTAAGGCTTTCAAATAAGATTGGATTTGATTTATATTTTATTTTTATTACTTCGGCATTCACATTCGCCCGTTTATGGGGTATGTTAGTATATTAGTATTGAAAGATCATAATGGTATTGGTATTTTATTTTTGTATGTATAGTATTGATATTAATATATGTCAACTAAATATAATGTTTTCCCCGGATGGGGTGCCACGTAGCTCAAATGGTGCCACACAGTCAACATGCAACCCAAGTTATTTATGAGGTCTATTGTTACCCTAGCCTTTAATTCTTGGATGGAGGACATAATTTATCGCGCTCATGGGTAGGTTGGACAACTCCCTCACACAGGTTTAATGGAGCTCTCAATGCACCATGGCGGAGGGATGATGATGGGTAAGGGAGGAGTGTGCAAGGTCACCTTAGCTTCCATGACACTCCTCCATTTCATCCAGGTTGGTTATGGTTGGTTTCATTCAGCTCTATTTTTTCATTTGTTCTTTTCTCCGCTTAGTCTCCCATCTCTATGAGCTCTTCTGTTAAGTTTCGTCTGGCTTTCCTTCTCTGCCATGCCCTGTGAGCATGGAAATCCCAAGAGGGGTCCCGCTTGGTATTTCTATGCAGCTAGATAGAGATGCCTTTGCAAGATAGCACAAGCTTCTTTGACCACTTTGATTCGAGGGAACAAGGAGCCGAATTCGCCATGCATGGCCTATGTAGAGGAGGAAATTCCAGAGAAACCAATTACAGTTCCGTCAAACTCCCTCCTCTACATAGTTCCGGACCACCATGACCGACCCAACACTAGTCTCCCTGCAACTACTACACCGACAACCTTGGAGGGGGAAACTTGTATGGTCCAAGAAGAAATTCCTTGGGATGATCGCCCGGTTGAGCCTCCACCGCCCACCTCAGTCATGGCCCGAGAGTCACACTCACCTTGCTTCCTGGTGCCAGAACATCTAGAGCTCATCTTCGAGATGCAGAGGGACATGATGGAGTAGCTCCACAGGCACACTCTTCTCGACAACATAATTGACATCCTATTTGATGCCTTCTCGTGCACGCAAAGTCAGCAGAGATGCCCAACCTATGTGCAACCTTATGTCTTCACTCCTCACGACGACAACCTATGTGCAAAGTTCAGTTTTCTTGTTGCATGTTTAGACATCTTTGTCTCAATCATCTTCTGCCACCTTCTCTGGTTTCCAATTGTTTGGCGGAACAGGTGGTGGCATTTCTGTTTTGGCTACTAGAACAAAAGGGTGCCACCTATTTCGGTTTCCACTAGTTTGGTAGAAAAAGTGGCAGACCCAGGAACTTGATATGATATGTACAATCACAATTGTTTTATGAGGAATTAACACTTGTTTATTTAGAAAAAAAACTAAATATAATATTTTATATAAAGATCATAATAAATTTAATGTTCGCTCGAATGGGGTGATGGAGGTTGGGGCCACGACACCCCCCATGTGTTACCTAGTTGTCAGTGTGCAAAACAATATGCATGGTAGTAATAGAAGGGCAAAGGAGGCGAATTCTAGTTTGAATGTGGGTGAATTGTCTTGTCCCGACGACATATGAAGTTCAGGTAACTAGTTGGAGACATGATATGTTACATCATGGAATATTACAGGGTGTTTGGTTATTAGTCGACTCAGGAATTTCACCATTCAAGGATGTCAGTTGTAGAGGTCTAGATTTCAGGCTTGTATGGAAGAGCAGAAGATGACACTCATGGTCTCGACCTCCCTACTGCACTAGTGGATAATAAAATTCATTACCCAAGTACCCTCCTTTGTATATTTTTGGTTTTGTTCTTGTCTCTCGGCACCTTGCTTTAAAAAATTATCAAGCAAGCTCTCTCGAAATTCGATCTGCTAAGGTTTGGGAGACATTTGCGCTCCCCTAGGTTGTGGGTGGAGGTTTTAACTTTCCAAAATTGTCTCAATAGTTTCATTGTTTCTTTCTAGAGCCTCATAGACGGTTTTGTTGAACATTTCAATATATTCCCTGTCATTATGTCTTTCTTCCATCCCAGACTTAGTATAGTAACAATGAATAAAGGAAACAACCTCCTAGCTAATGAAAAGGGGAAAAATAAGGTCGAAAGAAAGTCGAAGCAATGACCAATTTCTTCCATACCAAGTTCCTTGAATCAATTAAGGAAAAATTAGAGGAGATGGAAGGAACCATTAGAGAGAAAAAACATAAATTGTCCAATGAATAGATTCAAGATGAGCTTGAAGGTTGGGTTCACGACCTTCGGTTCTCAAGAATACTGGATACTAAGTTTTCTAGAATCACTAAGACAAACTGGTTGATCAAGGCCCTAATTTCCTAGGTTATGGAGGAAAGAAACCCACAACAATAGGTTGTCCTCCATAAAATTGACCTGCTAGATGGATAATTTGTAGCATTTTGTAAAGCGATATTTGGGGTTAAAATTGTGGTTTCCCAAGTTTAAGATGAAAACATTGACACCATGGCACTGAAAGAGTACTTCCCTCGCTATGTGGACACACACTCCAATTCTATTTTTGTAGAAAAACACCCCATTCTTTTGGTGCAGCTCAAGAGAAACCTATGAAAACTAAGGACCCAAACGACCAACCAATATAATAAATTTTCTTGTATCCTACCACTAAAGTTGTTTTCATTTCATATAAATCTTATGTCATGTTTTGGACTTTCAGCAAGAACAATTATTTCTTTTTGTACATAAAACAATAAGTTGATAAGTCAAAATGTAATGGATGGATAATCGGTTAGGATGTGTTGCCGATCGGTGTTCTAATCTTCTTCGAATAACCTGCTGGCAAGGAGGCATGATCTGAATGACCATTCAACAGTTAGAGCCCGCAATTTCGAGTTCCATGGCCACGGTCAATGATTGTGGTTTTGAAGCACGACTTCGCCTTTTTTATTTTAGCGATCCTCATGATGCAAAAAAGCAAGGTGCTATCTTAATGAAGTATAGGATCCGGGCCTGGGTCTATTTTAATTTAATGGAAGAAATCAGGGTCTCGGTGATGCGAGGTTGATTTAATTTAATGGAAGAGAACAGGGTCTGGGAAATAGGCGTACAATTACAGTCTGAACGATTACAGTCTAGGCGAGGAGACGGTGAGAATGATGATGATTCTAGGGCTACCAACAATAACAATAGAAATTAGGGTTTACTCAGGTACTAGGAAAATGCGATGAGGGAGAGGAGGAGCTCATTCATAGACGGAGCGAAATGAAACGATGAGGCATTTAGGGTTTCCTGGAAACATGGAGTCGTTTCTCATTATATATTGTTCTTCTCAGGCAGCAGAGGTGTTTTCTACATGCTTGGAGATAGACTTGCAGGCAAATGATGGACGTTCAGATAGCAGAGGCGTTTTCTACATGCTTGGAGATAGACTTGCAGGAAAATGATGGACGTGTAGATTGACAAGTAGCGTGGCAGACTGTCACGGAAAATATAACACAGGCTAGGTTAGAGGCTAGGTGAAGAGACCGAGACTAGTGCAGATTGAAAGGCTAGGTAATAAGCGTTTATGTAGAATGGAAAGAAAACACTAGAGGATGGCTATGGACAACTACCATAGGCCTACGAACTGAGCGACTCTGATAACATTGTTAGACACACCAATTAGAAATAGGGTGAAGCACATTTTATTAATCATATATTCCTTCACGTTGATAACTCTAACACGTTGATAACCCTAACAGATTAAGTTTCCAACAAAATAATAATAATAAATTTAATGTTCACTACATAATGTTTCAGTGACCTTTATACATATAAAAAATAACTGATAACCCTAACAGATTAAGTTTCCAACAAAATAATAATAATAAATTTAATGTTCACTACATAATGTTTCAGTGACCTTTATACATATAAAAAATAACACTGTAATAATTAAATCATATCAATTATAGAAAAAAGAAAAATCTTCATTAAGTTTTGCAAAAAGTATATACTAAACATTAATAGATACATCTACACCCACATATACTAATATAGATTCATCTTAATTTAAAATCTTTTAAGTATTGAGAGATTTATATTTCATTTTTTTGGGAACCATCTTGATACTTGATAAATTTGAGGTTGAAATAAATTTGAGTTGGTATTATACACTGAGATATAAGTCATTGGCTTTAACGTTTTTTGATAACCTTAAAAAATCATGAAGTTCCAACTTGTAGATGGTTGTTGTATATGCCCCATATGACAAAAAGGGATATGTTAATCTATCTAAATCTATAAGCATCATATAATGCAAAAGGAGACATTGTTTTCAATATGAATCTACAAAGTTTGTATTTGTGTTTAGCATAAGAGATGTCCTAGAGCTATGTATAACAATTTGTGAAAAAAATATCTTATAGAGAGCTCAAAGTCATAATGGAGTTTTCTAGAAATAGAGTTGGATCATGTCACCAACAAGGTAGAAAGCCAAAATAACTTACCAAACATAAGCACTCATTGAATCTCAAATCATTATGATGAGAAAGCAGAAGGATTCTTTGTTCATAATTGTGAAGCCCTTACTCATTGCAATATGGTAGTTTCAATTCCCCTCACCTTCAAAAGGAATAACTAAACAAAGGAAGTAAGGGATGCCCATTTCTCGGATATAATATGTTGAATTGACACTAGAGGCATAAGCTAGAGATTTTAGCACCTCCATAATTTGAAACATAGAATCTTGTTGGTGCAAAATAATGTTTAATATATTATTTTGATGAGGCTCATTTGCTTCCACAAAACACCAAACATCCATTCCCATGCCATCGAAAAGGAGAATGTTGATAAAGCTAGAAAAAAGGCATTAGGGATTTAGGCAATGAGTGAGATAGTCGTATTTTTAAGATGCAAAATGTATAAAGTGATTTGTTGATGTTTGAGGATGGCCTAATCAATTTTCATTTGATTCCAAAACTTGATGATAAAGTCATATCAATAGTGGGTCAAAAGATTGAGATGCATAATAGAAACTAATAATAAATAAAGGTGCAAGGAAAGGATGACCAAGGTGAAGAAGGTGAAAAAGGTGATGTAGGAAGCTCATGGAGAAATCCACTTGAGCAAAGATGATATGGGTAGCTAGGGAAAACAAATTAGAAGAATAAAATTTAAATAGGCCTTAAGGAGAACATAGGTGTGGGCTTTACTTCACATATGTGTGCGCAGTTAGTGCTATGTATATCCTTGATGTTCAACCACTACGTTTGAGTGCTCCCATGACTACCTTAAGGAGCTAAATAAATATCATTTAACAGGTCTTAAGGAAGATGGAGGTGAGTTTTGATTCATTTGTTCCTAAATATGAGCATTATTATGCATGCCTCACATGTTCGTCCACAACCAAATTACTAATTACTATGTGTGTGTGTTAAATAACAATTGCAAATATACATCATAATAAATAAATAGCAACCTCCAACAAATTGTATTGATTCTCACCAAACTTGGACCCCTTTGCAAGAAAGATGCATAAATTTAGACTTAAAAGAGAAACTTGAAACAACTTGAACAATGTAAGAGTAAGAGGTGTTGTCAAATACAAGTGAGTGATATTTTATTTATGTCTCTAGCATCACAATAGTAAAAAAAAATATAACTATTTAGTTTATTAGGGATATAATGGATTCACTTTTAAAGGGAATTTACAATTAATTATCAACCTTACATAACTATTAAGGTTATTAGGGATATGATGGATTCACTTTTAAAGGGGACTTAAAATTAATTATCAACCTTCAAGTAAAGTAAAAAAACAAATTTTCATAAAACTTTACATAATAATTAAGTGGTAAATGAAATAAGTACAATTTTTCATAAGACTTCACATAATAATCACTTGATAAATGAAATAAATAATTAAAATATTGAGGAGTTAAAGGAAATGTAAGTTCAAATGTACAAGATATTATAATGCACAACAAATTTAATAAAAGTATAATTAAAATCATAATATTTAGAAATTATAAAAGAAAACAATTTCATTTTCAAAACAAGAGATTTAGTTATAAAGTTACAATCACAAAGCCAACACCATGATTACTTGGCCTAAATTCATCTACCATAAATCATATACCAAAAAAAACCTCAGAACTTACTCCAACAAAATTCCTCCTCAAGCCAAAAGCCTCTTTCATATTAGGATTCTCAAATTTATATAGGAACGTGGTTAAGGCAAATGCCTTTTTGAGTTATCAAAGTTCTTTGTATGTTGGAAGGTCTTGAGTTTTCATATGGATCATTGATCTTTCTGACTGAATGGTGGTTGGGAGTTCTCGGTGAGGATCTTACATGACCATTAAAGAGTCTCAAGCTTTAATGTGGAGTGTTAATCTTATCTCTTCATGAACCATTTTCCTCTTATTTTAAATAAAAGAAGAAATTTGAAAATAAAAATAATATATAAATAGTGAATAAAGATTAGTTCTCTTGTGATTGTGTAATAATAAAGAGTTACAATGTAAATATATGAAGGGTAGTTACTTTTGGATAATTGGATTCCTTATATTTTATTTAAGTTGAGACATTTTGGTTTAAGAGGAGCATTGAAGGAGATTACCAAAAGGGAGGGAAATGGGATTACACCAACATAGCTCCATCCTAACTTTGTATCTACCATGTTTCTATAGGGATCAAATCCATTGTGGTGAAAACCTTTTTTAGATTGAAAAAAATTGAGAAAAGTTTTGCATTAGTGAGGATTTGAGATGGAGCTATGTTAGTTGCACTGACATGCAATTGCTTATATAGTGAAAACTATTTTATTTATGGTAGACATTGATTCTCTCTATGTGTGTACGCGTGTGTGCCACGTGTCAACTCCAAGTTGAACACAGAAGAAATTACACATCTACCTTAGACTTAACAATAGGCCTCACAAATGTTGTAACTATATTTTTTTTTTACTTTCAATTACCCTTTGTGTGTGATGAGGACCTTAACCAACATCAACATCATCATATATAAAGTTGAAATATTTTATTTATAACCCACGTTGAAATATTTATTTCTTATTAATATTTTTAAAATGCTACGTGTCAAGTCCATGTTGAGTGCGGAAGGAATTAAACATCTTTCCATTAACAAATTATCTATTGAGATGTTATCTAAAAAGAAAAATAGTACAACTAACCCTTGGTACGATAATGAATGCAGAATTGCTAGAAAAGACATTAGGGATGCTTCCAAGGTCATTAAAATCTGATAAGATAAATAGATACAAAACATTAATTAAAAGGAAAAAAAAAGACTATATAAATAGAAAGCAATAGAAGTTTTTGCACCTATTTAAGATATATCCTAAAAATTATGGAGGAAAATTCTAACTCAGAAAACTAAAGAAAATAATAGGATTGGCTTGAAGGATTAAAATTTCTACCTTAAAAATCTTTACGAATCCCATAATGTCATGGAAAACATTTCACACAATTCTACAAAGGATGAAGTGTTTTCTATAGAAGACATTAAGGGTCTCAAAAGGAAAATCTAAGGACATTCAAGGTTACCAAGTTGAAATATTAAAAATTGGAGGACCTATCCTCATCCCTCACATACATAACCTCTTCAACTTAACTAACCAACAAGGTTTCCCAAATCCTCATCCCTTGCATAAATTGGACTCAAATCCTCATTGTACATATATTTTAAAAGTGGGGTTAAAAGAAATCCTTACAATAAAAATTACAATCCTTAGGTGCGTGAGTACTAGTCCAAAATAAATTTCTAGGGAAAGCAAGTATATCATAAATGGTCCTTATTAGGTTCAAAAAAGAGTCTCGCTTTCAATATACCGAGAGTATAACATTACAGTTCTATTAAACAAACAAACAAGAAGCTAAAAGTTATTTAAGTGTATTATGCTTCAAAATGACCTTTTGATCTTCATGAATTTCAGAGAGAACAAAGTGGTTTTCCATTAGATTCAGTCCAGCCATTGAAAGTAAGTTTGTTGCTTGATTTAGCTCCCTATAAATATGGACAAAACTAATGTCCTCGAAAAAACCAACTATAATTTTCACCTTCTTTGCTATGGACTGTAACCAAATATTTTGAATTTTCACTTGTCCACGCATCCACTATATGACAATCAAAGAATCCTTGAAAACTTGTAGGCAAGTTTCCCCCTATCCAAGACAAATTTCATCAAATAAAAGAGAGTCGTTAATTTTACACGATTGTTGGTTCCACATCCTACATTAACTTTGAAGAAGAAATAGTGAGATTCAATAATATAATAAGTAAAGTTGATGCCAACAATGCTATTTTGACTTTGATAGTCACCATCAAATTATTTTGTTAAAAAAATGTATAAATATGTTTTTTTTTTTTTCAATTTTAAAGTTTTTTTTTTTTGGTTATTTTCTAAAATTTGTAAGTTTATATATATGTATATTCTAATTTTTTTTATAAAGGTGGGAAGGGAGAGGATAATATGATATAAGAAAAAAACTATAATAAAACAATAAAAATACAACTATGGTTTTATTATATTTTATTTTAAAATACTTGATTTTTCTCTAAATTTAAGAGTTCTTCCTCTATTTTTAAGTTTTTCTTTCCATTCCTTTTTATGTTTTTCTCTCCATTTCTTTTTTCTGTTTTTCCCTCTAAAATATACCAAAAAAAATTGTTTTTTTCCCCACTAAAATTTTATAAAACCTTTAATATTTTTCTTTTAAAAAAATATAAAAAAGTCTAATTTGTTCACAAAACATATGAAAATTTGTATAAAGTTTAGAGTTTATTCTTTAAAAAATTGATTTTTTTTTAAATGACAAAAAATGAAAAAATACTAACCTTTTAAGTGTTATAAGATTCTTGTTGAATATCTACTTAGTAATCTTAAAACCCCCTCATAAATTTCTCCAAACTCTTTAACCAATACTCCCAAATCTTGAATGCAATGTGAATAATATGAAGGAAAACTCCCTCATAAATTTCTCCAAACTCTTTAACCAATGCTCCCCAAGATTGAATGCAATGTGAACAAGTGTTGTGTAGCAACATAGTCCCTGCCAAGCAGGTTATAAGGTAAATTGTGGAAAATGGGGTCGAATTGTAAATGATGGAAGTGTTTGGTGAAAAATGTATATCATGGAAGTGTTGTGTGCAACATGTATATCACGGAACATAGGGCATACAATTTCGTTAGTGCTAAGGTGCGACCCCGCGGAGAGATAATTGTCTAAGTGTTGAAATGAATGGTGGCCAGTCAGGCTCATGATGTGATGATATAGGACCAATCGACGAGTTCGAAAAAAGTCAGGTTCAAGTTTAAGTATATTTATTTAAATTGTATTTATATTAATGTATCTTAATAGATAATTTGTGGTCCAAATGTAGACCACGTTCCAATATGTGGACGAATTGTAGACCACGGAATTTTTTTGTGCAAGATGTATACAGTGGAATTGTAGATGACACAAGTTTTGGGTGCAAGATCTATAATAGCGCTGACCCAGGGGTCGGTCAGGCTCCCGTAAATCGTTGTTGAATATGTTTTTTTGGTTGTTAATGGCAATAAGAAAACCTGTGAACTGAGTTGTCACGAGTAGAAGAATAATATATATACAATTTGACAGGCATGGCCTTACGTCTCCTTGGGATCCCTTGTGACCCTATTTTGAAGCCTGCCAGACCGTTTTTCCCCTCTACTCTCTCTTTCTCGTTACTTAGCTGTTTTTCCAAAAATGTCCCAATGTGTGCGTTGGTGAACGTACCGGTTCACATTTGCGCTCGTTCTTTTATATCGTGACTCCGACCGACCACTAACCATTCGATGCCTAGCCACTTTTCAAATAGGCAGGCTCTATAACCGGGGTCGAATTGTATATGACGCAAGTTTTTGGTGCAAAATGTATATCACGGAAGTGTGGTGTGCAACATGTATATAATGAAATAGGGGGCATAAGAAATCGATAGCGTGAGGTCATGACGAATTGTAGAGTACGAAAGTTCTAGGTGCAAGATGTATATCACGCACATGTAGATGACGAAAGTTTTGGGTGCAAGATTTATAATAGCGCCAACCCATGGGTCAGTTGGACTCGCGTAAATTGTTGTTGAATACGTATATCACAAAACATGGGGCATAAAAATTTGATAGCACTAAGTCACGATCGCGCGGAGATATAATTGGCCAAGTGTTGAAAGGAACTGCGGTGGGTGGGGCTCATGATGTGACGATATAGGACCAATCAACAAGTTCGAAAAAAGTCAAGTTCAAGTTTAAATATATTTATTTAAATTGTATTTATATTAATGTATCTTCATAGATTTTTTGTGGAAAAAATGCAAACCATGTTCCAATATGTGGACTAATTGTAGACCAGGGAAGTTTTGGGTGCAAGATGTATATGGAGGAACTGTAGATTGCGCAAGTTTTGGGTGCAAGATCTATAATAGCGCCAACATGGGGATTGATTGGGCTCTCGTAAATGGTTGTTGAATACATTTTTTGGTTATTAATGCCAATAAGTGAACTTGTGCACTGAGTTGTCACCAGTAAAAGAAGAATGAATTTGAATTGAAGATGGAATGAATACCCTCTTCGTGTTACACATTTTGCACTGAAATGGGGTCGAATTGTAAATGACGGAAGTGTTTGGTGAAAAATGTATATCACGAAAGTGTTGTGTGCAAAACGTATATCACGGAACAGGGGGCATAAAAATTCGATAGCGCTAAGTCGTGACCCCATGGAGAGATAACTGGATAAGTGTTGAAAGGAACCGCGGTTGGTGGGGCTCATGATGTGATGATATAGGACAAATCAACAAGTTCGAAAAAAAGTCAGGTTCAAGTTTAAATATATTTATTTAAATTGTATTTGTATTAATGTATCTTAAAAGATTATTTGTGGGTGAAATGAAAACCATGTTCCAATATGTGGACGAATTGTAGACCAGGGAAGTTTTGGGTGCAAGATGTATATGGAGGAACTGTAGATGGCACAGGTTTTGGGTGCAAGATTAGTTGTCACCAGTAAAAGCAGAATGAATTTGAATTGAAGATGGCATGAATACCCTCTTCGTGTTACACATTTTTCACTAAAATGGGGTCGAATGGTAAATGATGGAAGTGTTTGGTGCAAAATGTATATCACGGAAGTCTTGTGTGCAAAACGTATATCACGGAACAGGGGACATAAAAATTCGATAGCGCTAAGTCGCGACCCTGTGGAGAGATAATTGGCTAAGTGTTGAAAGGAACTGTGGTCGGTGGGGCTCATGATGTGACGATATAGGACCAATCAATGAGTTCGAAAAAAGTCAGGTTCAAGTTTAAATATATTTATTTAAATTGTATTTATATTAATGTATCTTAATAGATTATTTGTGGGTGAAATGCAAACCATGTTCCAATATGTAGACGAATTGTAGACCATGAAAGTTTTGGGTGCAAGATGTATATGATGGAACTGTAGATGACACAAGTTTTGTGTGCAAGATCTATAATAGCGCCAACCCGGGGGTCGGTCGTGCTCCCATAAATCGTTGTCGAATACGTTTTTTGGTTGTTAATGCCAATAAGCAAACCTGTGCACTGCGTTTTCACGAGTAGTAGTAGAATATATATACAATTTGACAAGCGGGGCCTTACGTCTTCTCGAGAACCCTTGTCACCCTATTTTGAAGCTCGTCCAACGGTTTTTCTGATCTACTCTCTCTTTCTCGTTGCTTAGCCGTTTTTTCGAAAATGTCCCAATGCGCGTATTGGAAGACGCACCAGTTCACATTTGTGCTCAAGCTTTTATATCGTGACTCCGATCGACTGCTAACCATTCGATGCCTAGCCACTTTTCATATCACAGATTCCTGGATAGGCGGGCTCTATAACCGGGGTCAAATTGTATATGAGACAAGTGTTTGGTGCAAAATGTATAGCACGGAAGTGTGGTGTGAAACATGTATATCACGGAAAAGAGGGTAAAATAAATCGATAACATGAAGTCACGACGAATTGTAGAGTACGAAAATTCTGGGTGTAAGATGTATATTGCGCACTTGTAGATGAGAGAAGTTTTGGGTGCAAGATTTATAATAGCGCCGACCCGTGGGTCGGTCAGACTCCCGTAAATTGTTGTTGAATACATATATCATGGAAGAAGGGGGGCATAAAAATTCAAGAGTGCTAGGTCGCGACCCCACTGAGAGATAATTGGCTAAGTGTTGAAAGGAACTACGGTCAGAGGGGCTCATGATGTGACGATATAGGACCAATCAACGAGTTCGAAAAAAGTCAAGTATCTTAATAGATTATTTTTGGTCGAAATGCAAACTATGTTTCAATATGTGGACAAATTGTAGACCACGAAACTTTTGGGTGAAATATGTATAGGGAGGAACTGCAGATGGTGCAAGATTTGGGTGCAAGATCTATAATAGCGCCAACTCAGGGGTCGGTTAGGCTCCCGTAAATCACTGTTGAATAGGTTTTTTGGTTGTTACTGCCAATAAGCGAACCTGTGCACTCAGTTGTCACCAGTAAAAGCATAATGAATTTGAATTGAAGATGGCATAAATACCCTCTTCGTGTTACACATTTTTCACTGAAATGTTTCGATATATACAATTTGACAGGCGGGGCCTTACATCTCCTCGGGAACCCTTGCCACCCTATTTTGAAGCCTGTAAGACCGCTTTTTGTAGTTGAAACATACAAAAAATATCTTTCTAGGAAATGGATTATCAATTGCAGATTTGAATATATCGGACCTTCTTTTCCCTCTTTTATACTCAAGGAAATTCCTATTTGTTTTTCCACTCTACTCTCTCTTTCTCGTTACTTAGCCGTTTTTTTGAAAATGTCCCAATGCATTTTGGTAGACGCACCCATTCACATTTGCGCTCGTGTGTTTATATCGTGACTCCGACTGACCGCTAGCCATTTGATGCCTAACCACTTTTCAGGTCACGGATTCTCGGGTAGGCAGGTTCTATAACCAGGGTTGAATTGTAAATGACGCAAAGTTTATATCACAAAAGTGTTGTGTGCAACATGTATATCACATAATAGGGGGTTCATAAGAAATCGATAGCACTAAGTCGTGCAAAGTTGTGCACTGAGTTGTCACTAGTGAATGTAGAATGAATTTGAATTAAGGATGGAAGGAACACCCTCTTCGTGTTACACATTTTGCATTGAAATGTTCTGATATATACAATCTGACAGTTAGGGCCTTATGTGTCCTCAGGAACCCTTGCCACCCTATTTTGAAGCCCGTTCGACCGCTTTCCACGGATATTTATGTGCCTGCCACCTTCACACTTCTTTCCAAGTATATGCAATAAGTATATAACTTCTCCATAAACATGCAGAAAAGATCTTGCAAGCAAATGGGATATCTATCACAGATGTGACTATATTACTTTTATCTTTTATCATGGAATTGTTGGGTGCAAAATGTATATGATGAAAGTGTTGGGTGCAAGATGTATATAATGGAACATGCGGGATAAGAATGCAATGGCGCTAATTTGGGACGTCGCGGTGAGATATTTGGCCAAGTGTTGAAAGGGACAGTCATTGGTTGGGTTCCTGATGTGAAGATATAGATGTTAATGAGGATTTGACAGTCCTCTAACCGATCAACCTGCGGACAATCCAGGAGCACGAGAAAGTCAGGTTCAAGTTTAAAGGGATTTTGTTTATGTTTATTTAAAATGTATCCATATTAATGTATCTTACTAGATTATTTGTGGTCCAAATGTAAACCATGTTCAAATTTGAATGGTGGTTTGTTCTTTTATATCGTGACTCTGACCGACCACTAGCCATTCGATGCCTAACCACTTTTCAGATCGTGAATTCTCGGGTAGGCGGGATCTATAACTGGGGTCGAATTGTAAATGACGCAAGTGTTTGATGCAAAAATTATATCACAGAAGTGTTGTGTGCAACATGTATATCATGGAACAGGGGGGCATAAGAAATCGATAGTGCTAAGTCACGACAAATTGTAGAGTACGAAAGTTTTGGGTGCAGGATGTGTATCACGCACTTGTAGACGACAGAAGTTTTAGGTGTTGGATTATTGAGAGGGGGGGTGAATCAGTAATAGAGCAATTTAATCTCTTTTAACCATATAATCCAAGTGTTATATCAATGAAGCATTATTATCCAATAACTGCAGAGTAAATAAGCAATGAACAAATGAACAATCATACACATACACAGT
>SNQJ01S0040137.1:55707-72046 GCA_010110895.2 Picea sitchensis
TGGATTAGTATTCCAAGGTCCCTTGAACTCTTAAAACTTTTCATATTCCTTAAGTTGATAATCTTAATTGATTAAGTTTTCAACAAAATAATAATAATAATAAATTTAATGTTCATTACCTAATAATGTCTTATTAAACTTTATACATATAAAAAATAACATTATAATAATTAAATCATATCAATTATAGAAAAAAGAGAAATTTTAGTCAAATTTTGCAAAAAGGTATATACTAAACATTAATACATACACCTACACCCAGACATTAATATAGATTCATCTTAACTTAAAATCTTTTAAACATTGAGAGATTTATATTTCATTTTTTTGGGAACCATCTTGATACTTGATAAATTTGAAGTTGAAATGAATTTAAGTTGGTATTATACATTGAGATATAAGTCATTGGCTTTAACTTTGTTTGATAACCCTAAAAAACCACGAAGTTCCAACTTGTAGATGGTTGTTGTATATGCCCCATAAAACAAAAAGGGATATGTTAATCTATCTAAATCTATAAGCATCATATAATGCAAAAGGAGACATTGTTTTCAATATGAATCTACAAAGTTTGTATTCGTTTTTAGCATAAGAGATGTCATAGAGCTATGTATAACAATTTGTGAAAAAAATATCTTATAGAGAGCTCAAAGTCATAATGGAGTTTTCTAGAAATAGAGTTGGATCATGTCACCGACAAGGTAGAAAGCCAAAATAACTTACCAAACATAAGCACACATTGAATCTCAAGTCATTGTGATGAGAAAGGAGGAGGATTCTTTGTTCATAATTGTGAAGCCCTTACTCATTGCAATATGGTAGTTTCAATTCCCCTCACCTTCAAAAGGAATAACTAAACAAAGGAAGTAAGGGATACCCATTTGTCGGATATAATATGTTGAATTGACASTAGAGGCATAAGCTAGAGATTTTAGMACCTCCATAATTTGAAACATAGAATCTTGTTGGTGCAAAATAATGYTTAATATATTATTTTGATGAGGCRCATTCGCTTCCACAAAACACCAAACATCCATTCCCATGCCATCKAAAAKGAGAATGTTGATAAAGCTAGAAAAAAGGCACTAGGGATTTARGCAATGAGTGAGATAGTCGTATTTTTAAGATGCAAAATGTCTAAAGTGATTTGTTGATGTTTGAGGRTGGCCTAATCAATTTGCATTTGATTCCAAAACTTGATGATAAAGTCATATCAATAGTGGGTCAAAATATTGAGATGCATAATAGAAACTACTAATAATTAAAGGTGCAAGGCAAGGATGACCAAGGTGAACAAGGTGAAAAAGGTGATGTAGGAAGCTCATGGAGAAATCCACTTGAACAAAGATGATATGGGTAGTTAGGGAAAACAAATTAGAACAATAAAATTTAAATAGGCCTTAAGGAGAAGATACGTGCGGGCTTTGCTCCACATATGTGTGTGTAGTTACTGTTATGTATGTACTTGATGTTCAACCACTACGTTTGAGTGCTCCCATGACTATCTTAAGGAGATAAATAAATATCATTCAACAAGTCTTAAGGAAGATGGAGGTGGAATTTGATTCATTTATTTCTGAGTATAAGCCTTATTATGCATGCATGCCTCACACATTAGTCCACAAACAAATTACTAATTACTCTATATGTGTGTGTGTGTGTGTGTGTGTGTTAAATAACAATTGTAAATACACATCATTATAAATAAATAGCAACCTCCAACAAATTGTATTGATTCTCACCAAACTTGGACCCCTTGCATGAAAGATGCATAAATTTAAACTTAAAAGAGAAACTTGAGACAACTTGAACAAGGTAAGAGTAAGAGGTGTTGCCAAATACAAGTGAAGAATATTTTATCTATTTATCTAGCATCACAATAGTAACTATTAAGCTTATTAGGGATATAATGGATTCATTTTTAAATGGGACTTAAAATTAATTATCAACCTTACATAACTATTAAGGTTATTAGGGATATAATGGATTCACTTTTAAAGGAGACTTAAAATTAATTATCAACCTTATAGTAAAGCAGAAAAGCAATTTTTATAGAACTTTACATAATAATTAAGTGGTAAATGAAATAAGTGCAATTTTTTATAAGAATTCACATAATAATCACTTGGTAAATGAAATAAATAATTAAAATATTGAGGAGTTAAGGATATGTAATTTCAAGTCTAAACGATATTATAATGTACAACAAATTTAATGAAAATATAATTAAAATCATAATATTTAGAAATTAAAAAAAAACAATTTCATTCTAAAAAAAATAAGGGATTTAGTTATAAAGTTACAATCACAAATCCAACACCATGATTACTTGGCCTAAATTCATATCCCATGAATCATATACATAAAACCTCAGAACTTACTCCAACACAATTCCTCCTCAGAACTTCTCAAAGCTCTTTATATGTTGAAGGGTCTTGAGTTTCATATGGATCATTGATCTTTCTAATTGAATGGTGGTTGGGAGTTCAAGGAGAGGATCTCACATGACCATTAAGAATATCAATTTTCAATGGAGTGCTAATCTTATCTCTTCATAAACCAATTTCTTCCTGTATTAAATAAAAGAAGAAATTTGAAAATAAAAATAATATATAAATAGTTAATAATGATTAGTTGTGCTAATCTTATCTCTTTATAATTTCCTCCTGTATTAAATAAAAGAAGAAATTTGAAAATAAAAATAATATATAAATAGTTAATAATGATTAGTTCTCTTGTGATTGTGTAATAATAAATAGTTATAATGTAAATATATGAAGGGTAGTTACTTTTGGATAATTGGATTCCTTATATTTTATTTAAGTTGAGACATTTTGGTTTAAGAGGAGCATTGAAGGAAATTACCAAAAAGAAGGTAAATGAGATTAGACCAACATAGCTCCATCCTAACTTTGTATCTACCATGCTATTAGTGAGGATTTGAGATGGAGATATGATAGTTGTACTGACATGCAATTGCTTAAAAAATTAGAATTGAGTTTGATAATATATCTCATTATATAATTTTCTTTGGTAATATGTGTTTACATTCATTTTAATAACATTCATTTTATATTATCCTTTTATTATCAGTTTTAGCATTATGTTTTTTGTATTTATATTTGCAATTCATTCTATGTTGTTTGATGTAATTATATGTAATGTAGTTCACTCCCACCTTTAGCATACTATTATTTTATTTTTTTTGTAAGTTAGTTGTTGTACTGGATCCTAAAAAAAGTTACAGATGATTAAAATGTCCTAGCGTACGTGGCAACGGTGCCCTTCTGGGAAACCACCGCTACCCTTAGTACAAAAAAAAAATATGTTTCTTAGTCCTACTTGGCAGCAGTGCCCTTTCGGGAAACCACCGTCGTTGATTGTTCAAAAAATAAGGTGTGCCATGTCGATGCCACGTAGGGAAAATATTATTGTCTAGAAATAAATAAAATAATAGTAAATTTTGGGAAGCCTTCCCTGGTTGCCTGTGAACAGAGTTCAACGTAAACATGGAAACAGATAAAAATTAGAAACCTTGACCGAGTCTAGGCCCGGTGTAGACACGTCGCACCTGTGACTTTCCCTTGTCACGGTCCTTCATTGCCTATCAGAGATCTTGGAGGAAGGCCATCAACTTGTCAACCCAGCTCCAGCGATCAACGTCTCTATTCTGCACATCGAGCGTGATTGTCTTGAGATCCCTCAGGTCTCGTTTGATGTCACTCAGGTCCCTTTGAAAGTTTCTCATGGTGTCCATGTCTGGTGCTCGGTCCCGATACCCATTTCCTGGAGAGGTCGGGGAGGCCAAGGAGGTGGAGGGGGAGAGGTCGGGGAGAGGTGGGTGGCGAGGGGGGGAAGGAGGAGCCGGAGGAAGATGAGCGGGGAGGGAGGGGGTGGCGCATAGCCCAACGAATTACCAAAGAGGTCGAACCACTCGACCCTATAGTCGTAGGGGTTCGATAGGGGAAAGAGCCCAGTGATGGGGTCAGTGAGGGGCTGAGAAGGGATGGGCGGTTCGATTGGGGTGAGGGCGGGGATGAACACTTCGCGAAGAGGATGTTCAACTACAGGAGGAGGAAGGTGAGTTTTCGCTTCCTCAAGGCCCAAGTCGGGAAAAAAATTCGCCTCAGGTGGATGGTCGTGAATGGGCGCTTCAACTGGAGGAATGGTTGGGGGAAGCTTGGACTCAGAGGGATGGTCGGGGGTGGGCGGTTTTCTTCCCTTGGCCTCATACAAGGTGGTGCCCCATTTAGCCTTGCCCATGAGGTGAGGCATGCCAAATGCCAGAGCCGATCTTGTGAAGGAGCTGAGGGCCAATATTGTGGAGTTGGGAGCCCAAAGAAGGCTGCACCAGAGGGGAGGTGAATTGTTCACAGAGTGTTTGGGAGCGAAGAGTAATTTTCTGAGCGAATTGTGCACCGGAAAGTGAGCATACTATTATCGATACCTTCACTAAATAGTTATTTAAATAAATGTAACTTGTTCATTTTGAAGTGTACTATCACTCAAATCAATGTACTAAATCATTTTGCACTATATCATAAAGGTTAATCATATAGTGAAAACTATTTTATTTAAGGAAGACATTAATTCTGTGTGTGTGTGTGTGTGTGCGCGCATGCCACATGTCCACTCCAAGTTGAACACATAAAGAATTACACATCTACCTCAGAATTAACAATAGGCCTCACAAATGTTGTAACTATAAATTTTTATTTTTTTTTCAATTACTGTGTGTGTGTGTGATGAGGACCTTAACCACCATCACCATCATCATATACAAAGTTAAAATATTTTATTTATGACCCATGTTGAAATATCTATTTGTTATTAATATTTTTAAAATGCTACATGTCAAGTCCATGTTGAGTGCAAAAAGAATTACACATATTTCTATTAACAAATTATCTATTGAGGTGCTATATATAAAAAAAAAAAATACAACTAACCCTTGGTACAATAATGAATGTAAAATTGCTTGAAAAGAGGTTAGGGATGCTTCCAATGTCATTACAACTTGATAAGATAAATAGATACAAAACATTGATTAAAAGGAAAAAAAAAAGACTATATAAATAGAAAGCAAGAGAAGTTTTTGCACCTATTTAAGATAGATCCTAAGAAATTATGGAGGCAAATTCTAACTCGTAAAACTAAAGAAAATAATAGGATTGGCTTGAAGGATTATAATTTACTCGATGCAATGACCTAGAGGGGGACAATCACTGGGGAAGCGACCAACAAGAGAGCTGACCAAAATGGAGGAGATAACAAGAGATGAGAAGGAAGAGGGAGGACTTCCCCTAGGTTACCAAGGTTGGCAAGGAGGATAAAGGAAAGAGAAGGAAAGTGAAGTAAAAGGATAAGCGAGGGTGTACTTTATTTCTAAAAGAATGCTAATGACAGAAGGCCCAAGTTGGCCCCTCAAAGGTATCATTCTAAGATGAAGATTCTACCTTAAAAATCTTTACGAATCCCCTAATGTCCTGGAAAACATTCCAAACAATTCTACAAAGGATGAAGTGTTTTCTATACAAGACATTAAGGGTCTCAAAAGGAAAAGTTAAGGACATTGAAGGTTACCAAGTTGAAATATTAAAAATTGGAGGACCTATCCTCATTCCTCACATACATAACCTCTTCAATTTAGCTATCCAACAAGGTTTCCCAAAACCTTGGACTCAAAGCCTCATTGTACATATTTTTAAAAGTGGGGATAAAATCGATCGCTCTAATTATAAGACCATTATGATTATCCCCATTTTAGCTAAGCTATATGGAAGTATTTTGGAAAAGAAGATCAATACATGGATAGAAAGCAATGGAAAAAGAGATAAAGATTGGGTTTATAGGCTACCATTCAATTATAGACCACCTTCTTATGTTTAGGATCATTGCATAGGAGTGTCGTAATAATAAAATTGATCTCCTTTGTTGTTTAGTTGATTTTAGAAAATATTTTGACATTGTTCCCAAGACTAACCTTTGGAAATGGTTAGAAGAGATTAAAGTCCCTTTCGAGTTAACAATCGATGTAGTAAAGCTATATGAGAAATTTATTGCCAAGTTTAGGAACACTGAGGGATGGTCGGAAGAAATTAACTTTAATATAGCAGTCAAGCAAGGTTTCCCCCTATCCCCTACCCTTTTCTGTATCTATATTTATAAGTTAGAAGATTGTTTGGAGAATGTGAGTTGTGTTAGAGACCTAACCCCTCACGTAGATAGAATAATATAGTTTACATGTAATAAAGTCCGACATTAGTTAATAAGGCCTAAATATAGTTTCGATGTAATAAAGGCTGACATTAGTTAGTAAGGCCTATTTAATAAATGAGAAAAAATCAATCTAAGAAGACATAATAGAAGCTTATGATTCTAGAAATATATTCCTCTAGAATGTTCTTTAGAAGATATAATTAGTATAAATAAGAGTAGGAGGCATGAGAAATTTGGTCTTGAGAATTATTGTAATAGAGCTTTTATTTGCTGTGTTATCACATTTGTTTGTAAATGCGGTGTTTTTCCTAAGAAGTTGTCCCCTTGGTGGAAAAAATGAAGGAAAAAGGGCGAAAAACCCATAAAATGGGTTATATCCTAAGTTTTTGGATGTCCAATGGATTGGCGCGTTGTAGTAACGAGCGCGTAGATCTGGGTGACCGATATTGGCGTGCTCATATCTACGGCCCAGAGCCCATATCGGACCTCCCCCGACATTCTACCTTTAGTGTGGGGGGGGGTCCGAGTTGGTGGTTTCCGAATGCAGCCCCCCCACTGTCGCGGTGTCTCCTCGTGAACTCAGACCCCCCTCCCCCCCGGACCTTTACCGCTTACCACTCTCCCCCCTCTCCGAGTAGACCACTTCCAACTCCCTCTTATCACCGTCGCTCCTTTCGCCATCTGTCCCTCCACTCCCTCTCTCCCCTCTGCCTGTCACATCTCCCACTCCCCTTCCACCTTCCACTACCGCACTCCTGTCCTCCACTCACCTCCATGTCATATCCCTTTTCACTTCCACCTATCATCTTTCTTCATGTGTACTCCCTCTCACCTCCACCTAGGCAGATTTTCCCCACTGTGCCTATCACCGCAGTCCCTCCTCTGCTTCTGCATCACCTTCTAGGGCCATTCCGCCACTGTGTCTGTACGCTTCAACGCCCATTTTTTTCTTTCCACCCAAGATTTTTTGATCACCTATCCTCCTGCCACGTTTTCCCACATGGCTACCTTGTCTCATCCCCACTTCGATTGCGTCAACCGCCTCTGCCCCCCATCAACTTTATCCACATCCGCCAACTGGGTCCCCTTGTAATGGTCCAACGAAGCAGTAGACAGCCAAGGGAAAACTGCCACGTCCTTTAGATGTAGAGTTGACTTGGGTCTCCCCAATCCCGATGAAGCAGTTATTGAGGCAGGTGGTTGGCAGTTGAACATCGTTTCCACCATAAATGGAAAGCCTAGGAAATGACTGCTAGCTAGTCGACTCATCTACAGGTTCGTTCTGAAGCACGATTGCGTCTGACAAAGCTCTCTTTTAACCAGAGACTGTATGCACAGTCTTCCAAGAAGCATGCAGATGTAACGCCTTCAATGCAAAGACTTGAGCATGCTTCTGTAGTTTTTGTTCTGAGTGTATAGGAGTCATTCTCTTATTTTGTTAAGGGTCGATGGTAGAGAAAAGCTCCCAATTGTAAAGTTTTAATGAACACTCTGGTTCTCTGGTTATGTATATGCATGTGAAACTTCTTGTTTAATGACAGTGAGCTTTCTTACTCCCTCTTGTTTCCCTCTGATGTTGAAAGAGTTCATGATTAACTGATTCACTTGAATTATTGTGGCTGCATTATCATGAAAGTTTGATTATAGTGTTGTTATAATTCTTTTCAATTTCTTTGATATTTAAACTCAAGAAGTTCTTGTGTTTAAATTGTTCTTCTTTGGGTTGCAGAAGGACTTGATGTCCTTGGGAAATCTCTACATTTTCATATTGGATTGTTGAGAGACTTGATACCATCAACAGATCTCTACATTTTCATAATATGCATCTCTACATTAGCAGTTCTTGTGTTTAAATTCTGGGTTATCTGAATTCTCATCTTTATGATAAGAATGGATTCTCTTAGAAGTAACATGATTTTGCAAGAGGTAATTATATTACTTAGTATCTTTACTATATCAAACTTAAAGTAAATCATTTTCACAATATATTAACCTCTAAGTAAGTTCATTAACCCTTGCAAATAGAATTCATGGCCATGCTATTATCTATCTTGCATAATTTAAGTGATGTAGTATCTTTATGTTAGTATGGCATCTTGTTAGTCCATGACAAGGGAGGGACTATAACAACTGGGTAGCTGTCAACTATTGTTGACTTGTCAACTATTGTTGACTTGGTATTACTTGGTCCCTTTTGTCTCATTAATAGGTGTGGTTTGGAGCTCTGATTTCATGTTAATTCAATTCACCAATGTGTTTTTTTTAAATGGTTTATTATTTTAATTTTTTTAATAATGAAATTATTTATTTTATTTTTCCAAATGAAATTATGGATTTTTTGATTGGTTAATAAACCATGATTTGACTTAATTATCCATGATATGTGCCCATTTATTTTTTATAACTTTCAGGATTTTAAATTAATTTAAAAATAAAAAATTGTCTTAATTAATTTAAATTAATTGAAATTATTTTTTGTAACTTTCTGTTTCTAAGTGTCAAGCCAAACATCATACCATTCGGTGCACACATGTTGCTACATGCAATCTATGAGGGCAAGGCTAAATATTTAATTGGATTGTGATTCAAGCTGCTAGCTACTCCGTGGGAGTATTGAAATTGTAGCTAGATGGGCCAAATTCAAGGGCTATGAACAACGCTATGTGTTCATACCAGATCCTGATTTTATTTCAAATGATTATTTAGCCCCTCCTGCTAACAATACTCAATACTAAATGATGTTACTAAAAAATTCTCAATACTCAGTAATTTTACTTCTATTGCTAACAATATTCTGTGATTATTTATTTCATAGTATACCAAAAAGAAAATAACACTCATTATTTTTAATTGTATATGTGTTCTGATTTCATGGTAGATAAAAAAGAAATTATTTTTAATTGTATCTGTGTTATTATTTCATGGTAGACCAAAAAAAAAAATATTGTTACAGTATCTCTTTGATGCTTGTTTTCTTGCTGGAATTCATTGCACTAACTCAATTGACTGGATGATATTGTCTTTTTTAGTTGGTAGATAGATGCATCATGTAGATTCATGTCCAAATCCACAGTTCTGCAGAAACATCCTATATTGATCTATTGACATGTCCCTCGAACTAGGGGCACGTCCAAGAGGATGTGGCAACCTTTTAACGCATGCTAACAAGCAGGTGTATGAACTTTAGTGCATTTGAAAAGGTGGACATGTGACAATGTTATGAATATTTTTATCTATTTTTTAATATATATATATATATATATATATATATATATATTTTTCCAATTTTACACTTAAATAGGTTTTCTTTATCAAGAACAAACACCCACCGTAAATGAATTTCAATTGATGGACATTGTCAAATCTTTGATTTTTTAATAAATAGGTTTTCAGAAAATTATTAGTATTCAAAATAACTAATTTCATAGTGAAAAGGAATCAATTTGAATGCATACAGTTTCTTGAAGGAGATAGAGAAAGAATGGCAGAAATATTTATTACAATAACATTGGGGGAGTGAAGGTAGCAATAAGACTTCAAAGTCTTTGGCCAATAAGATCTTAGATAAATGAGATTTGAAATTTAAAATAAATCATTATTTTTCAAAACTTTAGATAAAGAGCTGTATATTTTTTGGTCAACCATGAACTAATAGAAAATCAAACCTAACTTAAAGCTATTATACCATGCCTATGTATAATAAGATAAATAGCAGCTAAGTTATAAATATGAGCTAAAAGCAATGATATATGTGAAAAAAAAGGCACATATAAGTTGGTAGGGTATCTATAGAATTAGAAATAGTAACTATTAGTGCAAAGAAAAAATTTAAAATTATAAATATATAATATTTTTTTTTTTTAAATTAATATTTTAATAATTATTAAAAATATATATTTTATTATATTGAAAAAACTTTCATTGAATTTTAATTATGAATTCCATTGAAATTAAAAATCTCAAGAATATGTCATAATAATTTCTAACAACTTTAATTATATGTATGGATTTTTAATTACATGTATGGATTATTATTAGCAAATGCACTTCACATCAAGTACAATCTCATAATAATTTCTAACAACTTTAATTATATGTATGGATTGTTATTAGTAATAATTTTTAACAACTTTAATTATATGTATGGATTGTTATTAGCAAATGTATGGACTAGCTGCTTTGCAACTATTTCTCTTGTTTATTAACCAAATGAGATGTAAGCTAAATCTATACAGTGGCAAAACTAATTAATTTCACCAGTATGTAAAACATTACAATAAATAAAGATCAAAACTACCAATCCTTTGCATGTTACACTCTCTTCTTTACTTCAGTCTTCAACTATCTATCTATTTCCACGTTGTTTTCTTTTGCAATTGCATGTTATCTATTTCTAATGTTTTTGTTGGAGTTCTCATCTATGAAGCCTAGCCTGTGTGCAATTGACATTAATTCTTCAATGAAAATAGTAAGAATTTTCACCAGTATGTAGAGCATTGCAATAAATAAATATCAAAACTACCAATCGTTTGCATGTTACACTCTCTTATGTACTTCAGTCTTCAACTATCTATCTATTTCCACGTTGTTTTCTTTTGCAATAGCATGTTATCTATTTCTAATGTTTTTGTTGGAGTTCTCATCTATGAAGCCTAGCCTAGCCTGTGTGCAATTCACATTAATTCTGCAATGAAAATAATAATTCTTCAATGAAAATAGTAAGAATTTTCTAAAGGGCACAGCGGCATTCCAAGCATGAACCCTAGTATTTTCTAAAGGGCATTCCGAGCATCAACCCTAGTATTTTCTAACGTGAATAAGCAGGAAAGTGGCACTGCTTTATCTTTGAAAATTTAATAAAAGGAGTGTCAAAAGTGGGATTTGAACCCACGCCCTAAGTCGAGGGCCAGAACCCGAGTCTGGCGCCTTAGAGCACTCGCCCATCGTAACGAAAAATTAATGTTGAGAGTGGGATTTGAACCCAAGCCCTTTCGGACCAGAACCTTAATCTGGCGCCTTAGACCAACTCGGCCATCTCAACAGTTGTGGTCACGAACGGTAGCATCACTATTGCCAGATTGATAATCTACTCCCAAACATTCTTTTCGCATATTAATCCGCCCAGCACGCGCATATTAAAATGTTTTTAGCCTATACTGGTAAACAATTCCAGTCATGACTTAGAAAAATGCCCAGCGCAACTCTGACAGCAATGAGCCGGGGAGAACTTACATTTTTATGAAAACAGAAAACATAAATCGAGCAAAGGGGCATTCCGAGAATCGAACTCGGGACCTCTCGCACCCAAAGCGAGAATCATACCACTAGACCAAATGCCCTCTCGCAACAAAATCCCACTTGGCCATTTCTCAAGTGCAAATATTCGTATTTCAGATTGATAATAGGCTCCCACAGTGGACTCCCTCGCTCTCCACATCTTCATCCGACTGAATACTAAATACTAAATAAGAAAATCCCGTCCATTGAATTTTATTTTGGAAGGGACTTCACAAATTAAACTCCAACGAATCCCAACGCATCATTTTTACCAACCAACACCAATACGTCATGATTAAAATGCAACAAGAATTCCATTTTCGGTATACTTGATAGAGCACTCCCTCACATTTTTTTCCCATGAAGATGAATATAGATGGGCATAATCTTAAGACTAAAACGGAACTAACACTATGAAGTTATTTCATTCTTTTTTAAATAAAATTTTGAGTGCATTTTATATTAGTATTGAAACATCATAATGGTATTGGTATTCTATTTTTGTATGTATAATATTGATATTAATATATGTCAACTAAATATAATATTTTCCTTGGATGGGGTGCCACACAGCTCAGATGATGCCACACAGTCAACATGCAGTCCACGTTATTTATGAGGTCCGTTGCTACCCTAGCTATCAATTCTTGGATGAAGGACATAATTTATCGCGCTCATGGGTAGGTTGGACAACTCCCTCGCTCAGGTTTAATGGAGTTCTCAGTGCGCCATGGCAGAGGGATGATGATGGGTACGGGAGGAGTGTGCAAGGTCACCTCAGCTTCCTCGACACTCCTCCATTTCATCTAGGTTGGTTATGACTCGTTTCATTCAGCTCTGTTTTTGCATTTGTGCTTTGCTCCGCTCAGTCTCCCATCTCTACGTGCTCTTCTGCTAAGTTTCGTCTGGCTTTCCTTCTCTGCCATGCCCTGTGAACGTGGAAATCCCAAGAGGCGTCCCTCTTAGTATTGCTATGCAGCCAGGCAGAGACGCCTTCACAAGCTAGCACAAGCTTCTTTGACCGCTTTGATTTGAGGGAATAAGGAGCCAAATTTGTCATGCATGGCCTATGTAGAGGAGGAAATTCCAAAGCAACCAATTATAGTTCTGCTAGACTCCCTTGTCTACACAGTTCCGGACCACGATAACCGGCCCAACACCAGTCTCCCTGCAACTGCTACAACGACAACCTTGGAGGGGACAACTTGTATAGTCCAAGAAGAAATTTCTTGGGTTAACCGCCCAGTTGAGTCTCCACCGCCCACCTAAGTCATGGCCCGAGAGTCACACTCACCTTGCTTCCTGGCACCATAACATCTGGAGCTCATCTTCAATATATAGAGGGACATGATGGAGCAGCTCCACAGGCACACTCTTCTCGGCAACAGACTTGACATCCTGTTTGATGCCTTCTCGTGCAAGCAAAGTCAACAGAAATGCCCAACCTGTGTGCAACCTTACGTCTTCACTCCTCACGACGACACTCAGTATGGCATGTTTTAATATCTCTTTTAATGTTTAAAGCTCTTAGGCTCTCTGCACCTCCTCTACAAAACATAGGATTTTTTTGTACTATACTGTTCAACTTTCCTGTTTTGTGCTTTGTCCAGATTTTCTATTCAGTTTTCTTGTTGCATGTTTTGACAGCTCTGTCTCAATACTCTTCTGCCACCTGCTCCAGTTTCCAATTGTTTGGTGGAACAGGCGGTGGCTTTTTTGTTTTGGCTACTAGAACAAAAGGGTGCCACCTATTTCGATTTCCACTAGTTTGGTAGAACAAGTGGCAGACCCGGGAACTTGATATGATATGTACAATCACAGTTGTTTTATGAGGAATTAACACATTTTTATTTAGAAAAACAAAAACTAAATATAATATTTTATATAAAGCTCATAATAAATTTAATGTTTGCTCGAATGGGGTGATGGAGGTTGGGGCCACGACACCACCCATGTGTTACCTAGTTGTCAGTGTGCAAAAAAATATGCATGGTAGTAATAGAAGGGTAGGGGAGGCGAATTCTAGTTTGAATGTGGGTGAATTGGCTTGTCCCGACGACATATGAAGTTCAAGTAACTAGTTAGAGACATGATATGTTGCATCATGGAATATTATAGGGTGTTTGGTTATTAGTCGACGCGAGAATTTCACCATTCAAAGATGTCAATTGTAGAGGTCTAGATTTCAGGCTTGTCTGGAAGAACAGAAGATGACACCCATGGTCTCGACCTCCCTAGTGCACTAGTGGATAATAAAATTCATTAACCAAGTACTCTCCTTTGTATATTTTTGGTTTTGTTCTTGTCTCTGAGCACCTTGCTTTAAAAAATTATCAAGCGAGCTCTCTGGGAATTCAATCTGCTATGGTTTGGGAGACATTTGTGCTCCCCTAGGTTGTGGGTGGAGGTTTTAACTTTCCAAAATTGTCTCAATAGTTTCATTGTTGCTTTCTAGAGCCTCATAGATGGTTTTGTTGAACATTTCAATATATTCCCTATCATTATGCCTTTCTTCCATCCCAGACTTAGTATAGTAATAATGACTAAAGGAAACAACCTCCTAGCTAGTGAAAAAGGGAAAAACAAGGACGAAAGGAAGTCCAAGCAATGACTAATTTCTTCCATACCAAGTTCCTTGAATCAATTAAGGCAAAAATAGAGGAGATGGAAGGAACCATTAGAGAGAAAATACATAAATTGTCCAATGAATAGATTCAAGATGAGGTTGAAGGTTGGGTTCACGACTCTGGGTTCTCAAGAACACTGGATACTAAGTTTTTTAGAATCACTGAGACAAACTAGTTGATCAAGGCCCTTATTTCCTAGGTTATGGAGGAAAGAAACCCATAACAATAGGTTGTCCTCCATAAAATTGACTTGCTAGATAGGTAATTTGCAACATTTTGTAAAACAATGTTTGGGTTTAAAATTGTGGTTTCTCAAGTTCAAGATAAAAATATTGACACCATGAAACTGAAAGAATACTTCCCTAGCTATGTGGGCACACAGTGCAATTCTATTTTTTTTTTTTTATAAAAACACACTCCATTCTTTTGGTGCAACTCAAGAGGAACCGATGAAAACCAAGGACCCAAACTACCAACCAATAGAATAATTTTTCTCGTATCCTACCACTAAATATAGGATTGTTTTCATTTTATATAAATCTTACGCCATGTTTTGGAATTTTAGCAAGAACAATTATTTCCTTTTGTACATAAAACAATAAGTTGACAAGTCAAAATGTAATGGATGGATAATCGGTTAGGATGTGATACCGATCGGTGTTCGAATCTTCTTCCAATAACCTGTTGGCAAGGAGGCATGATCTGAATGACCATTCAACAGTTAGAGCCCGCAATTTCGAGTTCCATGGCCATGGTCAGTGATTGTGGTTTTGAAGCACGACTTCACCTTTTTTATTTTAGGGATCCTCGTTATGCAAAGAAGCAAGGTGCTATCTTAATGGATTATAGGATCTGAGCCTAGGTGATGCGAGGTTATTTTAATTTAATGGAAGAGATCAGGGTCTCAGTGATGCGAGGTTATTTTAATTTAATGGAAGAGAACAGGGTCTGGGAAATAGTTGTACAATTACAGTCTAAATGATTACAATCTAGGTGAGGAGACGGTGAGAATGATGATGATTCTAGGGTTACCAACAACAACAATAGAAATTAGGGTTTACTCAGGTACTAGGAAAACACGATGAGGGAGAGGAGGAGGCCATTTGCGTGATCATTCATAGACGGAGAAAAATGAAACGATGAGGCATTTAGGGTTTCCTGGACACATGGAGTCGTTTCTCATTATATATTGTTCTTCTCACGCAGCAGAGGTGTTTTCTACATGCTTGGAGATAGACTTGCACGGAAATGATGGACGTGTAGATTGACAAGTAGCGTGGCAGACTAGCAGACCATGAGAGAAAATATAATGCAGGCTAGGTCAAGAGAGTGAGACTAGTGCAGATTAGAAAGCTAGGTAAGAGGCCTTTACGTAGAATGGAAAGAAAACACTAGAGGATGGCTATGGACAACTACCATAGGCCTAGGAACTGAGCGAATCTGTAGGCGTGAATCACATTTTATTAATCATATATTCCTTCACGTTGATAACCATAACAAATTAAGTTTCTAATAAAATAATAATAATAATAAATTTAATGTTCATTACATAATAATAATGTTTTACTAACCTTTATACATACTAGCAATAACCACATTTATGTAAAAAGTGGTTGATATAAGTGAATCGATGTCGCCATATATAGGCACAACCATGAACACATTTATACATTTTAAATGTAATAATTAAGTTTTATTTAGTAAATACTAAATTATTATTTAAAATAAAATTATTAATAAATTAGGTAATATTATTATTGATTAAATAATTTATAAATAATAATAATAAATAAATAAATTAGTAATTTTATTAATAAATTATTACTAGGAATTAAATAATAATAAATTATTATTTAATTATTAAAAATTAATTAATTAATAATAATTAAACTATTAATTATCAATTGATTATCAATAATAAATTAAATATTAAATAACAATTATTATTTATAAATTAGAAAATAATCTAGAAGAAATTAAATAAAATGAGTAATAAAAAATAAAGATATTATTAAAATAATATATTAATAATTGAAAAATATATTTATAGATTATAAATTAATTTAGAAAAAATAAAATAATAAATAATAAAGTTAATAATAATAATAATAATAATAATAAATCATTACATGTAATAATAAGAAAGTGATAACAAAATAAAAACATTACTAAAATAATACATTAAGAATGAAAAAAAATATTAATAAAATAAGAAA
>SNQJ01S0040137.1:72056-82089 GCA_010110895.2 Picea sitchensis
AATACAATATTAAAGTATTAATACATTAATTGAGAATGATCATGATTGACTATTGTTGACCATGACCATGGTTTCTTATGGTTGACCATGACCATGGTTAACTTTGATAGACCTTGGTTGACTTTGGGAAGGAAAGGTTGATTATGGTTGACATGGAACATTATGGTTGACCATGACCTTGCTTGACCATGCCCATGGATAATTATGGTTGACCATGACCATGGTTAACTTATGTAGACCTTCACCATAGTTAACTTCCATAGACCTTCAGTGTGTGTGACCTTCACTATGGATGACCTTCACTATGGCTGAACTTGGTTGATCACGACCATGATTGACTTTGGTTGACCATGGTTGACAATGTTAACCATGTTTGGAAATGGTTGTCCATGGGTGACCATGGATTGCCATGACCATGGTTGACCAAGACTACAGATGACATTCAGATAATGACATTTCAAATTGTTTGTCACAAAATGACAATGGGAGATTAAGTCACATTAGGATGACGAGTCTAGGTTCATGACATTGTGAAGACAATGCTATGTTTAGCACTTTGTGATAATATGGTTATTTTTGTCGGAATGTGACGAAGGGCTAAGTTTGACACATTTTGACGACGGGATATTTTCATCACATTATGATGAGGAGATATTTGTGTCACATTGTGAAGATGGGCTATGTTCATCACATTGCAGTGTCAGGATATTCTTCGTCACATATTGATAATGACGGGGCTATGTTAATCACATTGTAATGAGAAGACATTTAAGTAAAAAGTGGCTATCCGATGAACAAAAATGGTGTATGTTAATCATATGTCATATGGCTATGTGATGAACATAAATGTCATATGTTCATCACATTGTGATGATAGGATGTTTATTTAGATGGTGGGGCTATGTTCATCACATTGCGATGATAGGACATTGTTTGTCACATTATGATGACAGGATATTTGCATCATATTGTGATGGCGAGGATATGTTAATCACATTGCGACAAGGATATGTTCATCACATTGTGACAATATGGTTATTTTCATGAGAGTGCGATTGAGGGGCTAAGTTCGTCACATTGCGACGACGCGATATCTGCGTCACATTACGATGATAAGATATTTGCATCACATTGCAACAACGAGGATATGTTCATCACATTGCAATGACGAGACATTGTTTGTCACATATTGATGACGACGGGGATAGTGTAATGATGGGGATATGCTCATCACTTTGCGACGACAATCCATTTAAGTAAAAAGTGGCTATTTGATGAACATAAATGTCCTATTTTATGAACATAAATGTTGTATGTTCATCATATGTTGTATGGCTATGTAATGAGAATAAATGTCATATGTTCATCACATTGCAATGATAGGACATTTATTTTGATGACATGGCTATGTTCATCACATTGCAACGAGAAGACATTGTTTGTCACATCATGATGATAGGATATTTACATCACATTGTGGCGAGGAGGATATGTTGATCACATTGCGATGACGAGACTATGTTCGTCACATTGCCACAATATGGTTATATTCATCAGATTGGGACGATGAGGCTATGTTTGTCACATTGTGACAATATGGCTATGTTCATCACATTACAACAACATGACATTTAATTAAAAAGTGGCTATTTGATCAACATAAATTTTATATGTTCATTGTATGTCATATGGCTATGTGATGAACATTAATGTCATATGTTCATCACATTACGATGATAGGACATTTATTTAGATGGCGGGGCTATGCTCATCACATTGTGATGACACAACATTATTTGTCACATTATGATGACAGGATATTTGCATCACATTGTGATGACACAACATTATTTGTCACATTATGATGACAGGATATTTGCATCACATTGTGATGACGAGGATATGTTCATCACATTGTGACGATTAGACTATGTTCATCACATTGCGACAATGAGGATATATTCATCACATTGCGACGATATGGTTATGTTCATCACATTGCGATGACAAGGCTATGCTCGTCACATTACGATGATGAAGCTAGATTCATCACATTGCGACAATATGGCTATGTTCATCACATTGCGACAATATGTTTATGGCGAGGCATGGTCATCTATGGACAACAAGTGTCAAACATGGTTAACCATTGTCAACCATGGTTAACCATAGTCGACCATTTTCATGGTCAATCAAGGTGAACCATCGTTATGTTCATCACATCGTGACAATATGTTTTGTTCGCCACATTGTATATTCATCGTATAAGGCTATGTTCCTCACATTGTGACAATATGGGTATGCTCATCACACTTTGACAACAAGGCCATGTTCACCACATTGCAATTACAAGATATTTGCATGACATTATGACGGCTGGATATTTGCGTCGCATTTCGACGGTGGGGCTATGTTCATAACATTGGAAATTAATAATTGAGTGTAGTAATTTGTTAATCATGTTATGTAAAAGTGAAATAGTAAACATCATGAATGAATGAATTCATAAATGTAATGGACTTAATACTGACAATATCATTCATTAATTTGAGTGTATTATGAAGTATATGTCAACATCTTCAAATCTTGGCCATGAGATCAGATATTGTAATTAAAAATATGAATAATCCATCGATTACAATAAGGGAAACACCAATGACCATGATTATATAACCAACTAATAATTCACTTTAAACTAATAATATATATCTTACCAATTCAATATATATAAATTTAATTTATCATTAAAATATAATCTAAATTATTCACAAATATAAATATAATTTAAAATGTCATCTTACATTCTTTCAGACCATATAACCTAACCCATTCACTAATATATAAATATATGTAATTTAAAATGTAATCATACATTTCTTTAAAATCATAACCACACTTAATCTAAATACAATTATTTACTTTAATCTAGAATACAAAATATGATCTAGTCACATTTTTATTTAATCTAAAATACAAATATATGATAAAATTAGTAATCTCATTCATATGTATCGTTTTTATTATGATGTGATTAAACCAATAACACACCTTAGAATTGTCATATAATTTATCCCACCATATTTTTTTCCAACAGGAAAATTTCCCAATTATATATTAATATATAATTTGTGCTCCTTACAAGTGTAATACAATCGCAAATAAGTGCGAGTAATTTGTAAATTTCACCATTGGCATTCTTTCAACCAACTTGGGGTTAAAGTTCAAATAGAAATACGAAGTAAAGAAGGGTCAATACAAAAACTACTGAAGTGCTGTGGAGAGAGTAGCCAAGAGATATTGATGAAGAAAGAGAGCCTGAAAATCAAAAAGTNTCGTGTCCTTCTATCCATAGATTGTAAGAGATGACTCCCAAAGGTTTCTAAAGTGTTGTCTTTGATAACTGATCAACAACATGATTATGTTCACGATGTGCATCATGATTATCCCACCATACTTACCAACATTTCAATACCTTAATTAATTTAAACAATCTATCACTTTATTTATTTTCATATATAAAAGGATTACCTACAATCATAGCTCTCAACCTTAAGGACTCATACTGTTAAATATTCCATAACATGTGAATACATTATTTTTTATAAATTTACAATACCAAATGTTTTATAGCTTACAAATTGACGCTTATAAATAAATTTACAATACCAAATGTTTTCTAGCTTACAAATTGACACTTTAAAAGACCTAGTCACTAAATTAAGAGCAATAAAAGGTAACACTTTGAATCTTAATATTAATAAACAATTTCTCCATTTAACAAAATACTACATACACTAAAATTTATTAAGAATCATGATTGCATATTGATTCCAAAACTTAGTTAAAGTTTAGAATGTAAGATTATGTTAATAATCAACATTTCAAATATATGCATCCTTTACTTATATAACCATTATAAATGAATTATATATATAAATATATTAGGTCAATTAGTTATGAGTAATACATAATAATTAAGTAAACATTTAAACAGTTAACACTTACAATTAAACATTTATTTTTCTACCAAATTGAACAAGTTGTTCAACACTTGCATGCAGTAGACCCATAAGAGAATTTTGCAGACTTTATTTTTAAGCCGAGAACAAGATCAAAACTGCTATGGGAGAACAATAAACAAAATACTACTCCTTACAATACGCATCGGTATCCACACTTATGGAATTATTGTAGATATAAATAACATTACACCAATATTACATCCATGTATTGTATTATAGCATGTAGTTTCCATCATTAATAGACAACTTATTCAATATTTACTTTTGTATAACAAATTCTCTTTTTGAATGAATTGATCACAGATTAAGAATTGAAAGAAGTTGTGACCATATGAATTCAGAGAGGATAGTGTAAGCATTCTTTGTTAGATAGAAAGAATCCATCCAATGGATAATTTTGTTCTGACTTCCTTTAGCCTAAATAAATAAAAATATTTAGAAGAAGTTCATATAATATTTGGAAAAAGTTGTGAAACATCTAAATAGTAAAGCATCCCAATCAAATATAGGAGCAGAAGTGAAACAAAGCTGAAAAGCACTACCGATGCCATAAAGTCGAAAAGCACCACTGCGCACCAACCTAATGAAGTTCGTTCCACCATTCATGATCACACTCTTTTAATATACAAACTTAGATGGCAAGCGTTCGTTAGGTTTTTGTGCTTACGTTTCTTTTAAATTCTCTCTCTATATATATTTATTCTTTTCAAATAAATATTTAATACTTCAAAGATATATATTTTATACAATAATCTATACATTAATCAATTTTAAAGTTATTTTATACAATAATCTATACATTAATCAATTCTAAAGTTAGAAGCATTAGATATCACAAATTAAATTAAGTATAAAAGAAATCAAATAAATATATACATATTTATATAACAAATTAAATGAAACATAAACGTAAATGACTTAAATGAATTAAGTGAAAGCATAAAATATCAGACATATAAAATATGTCTGACATGTAGTACAATGAGTCTCTCAGCATGTTCACTGTAAGAAGCTTCCTAAGCAATATGAAAATATTTGGTGAGTACAATATTGTTATTTCAAAATACAGTTATTCCTGCAAATGGTTCTCACCACTTTATAAAATGGTTCTCCAGAAATTTTATGATATCTTCACCGATCTTTTCCATACAACGCTCCTGTAATAATTTTTCTCATGCCTCAATGCCGGACGCACTCTGGAGTGAGATTGCACGTTTCTTGGGCAGCATTGCACGTTTCTGTGAGATTGCACGTTTCTTGGGCAGCATGTAATAATTGTTTTCATGCCTCAATGCCAGGTAAATGTAAAAACTGAAAAACACTCCTCACCATTCCAGGTTTTACAGTTACCACAAGTTAATTACTTCATACGTGAGGTAAATGTAAAAATTTAAAAATACTCCTCACCATTCCAGGTTTTACAGTGTAACTTCAGGCCACGTATTCAAATTTAAAATCTACTTATTTCCACTCCTCCCATCACATGTTGTGAAATGTAACGACAGCCATGTGTACCCATCGCAGGTTGTGAAATGTAACATCTACTTATTTCCACTCCTCCCATCCCAGGATATGAAATGTAAAAAGGTAAAAAGTGATTTGTCCATTATGCATAGGTTCCAAGTAGGTGCCAAGTGTTTTCAAAATGTAGAGTGTTAAAAGTTAAGTAATTTTGGTTGTATTAGTATAAGTATGATTAGTGACAATTGAAAACATGGTTGAGTAATTTTTTAATCCTAAATAGTAAATGTGAAAAAGTAAACATGTTAACGGAAACATTTATAAATGCAAGGAAGTTATGGCTATTAAATCTCAGTCATTAATTTGAGTGTAAGACAAAGAATATGCCAACATCTTTAATTGCTGACCCTAAGATTATAATTTGTAATTAAAAGGTTGACTAAATCATGAATTCCAATAAGGGGATGCCTATCGATGTAATACAAAATAACACTATAATAATTAAATCATATTAATTATAGAAAAAATAGAAATCTTAATCAAGTTTTGCAAAAAGTATATACTAAACATTAATACACAAGTACACCCATCCATACTAATATATATTCATCTTAACTTAAAATCTTTTAAGCATGAGATTTGCATTTCATTTTTTTGGAAACCATCTTAATACTTGATCAATTTGAAGTTGAAATGAATTTAAGTTGATATTATCCATTGGAATATAAGTCATTGACTTTAACTTTGTTTGAGAACCCTAAAACACCATGAAGTTTCAACTTGTAGATAGTTGGTGTATATGTCCCATAGGACAAAAAGGAATATGTTAATCTATCTAAATCTATAAGCATCATGTAATGCAAAAATAAACATTGTTTTCTATATGAATCTACAAAATTTGTATTATTTTTTTCATAAGAAATATCCTAAAACTATGTACAACAATTTGTGAAAAAAATATGTGATAAAGAGCTTGAAGTCATCATGGATTTTTCTAGAAATAGAGTTGGATCAACAAGGTAGAAAGCCAAAAGAACTTACCAAAATAAGTTGGATCATGTCAATATTGTCTTTGCCAAAATTAATTAATTATATTTTAATAAAATTTCACAAAATTAATTAATTATATTTTAATAAAATTTCACAAAATAAATTAATTATATTTTAATAAAATTTCAAATCTTGAATTGTGGAAATCAGCTTTAAGGCAAATCTTGGACTATGAATATTTTCATCATGCGTAGACTTGCACCAATCCTCAATCTTGGAATATGAATATTTTCATCATGCGTAGACTTGCGCCTTAGACCACTCGGCCATCCTGACAGGGAGAATGTTGAGCGTGGGATTTGAACTCACGCCCTTAATCGGGCGCCTTCGACTAACTCGGCCATCTCAACAGTTGTGGACAGGAACGTTAGCATCACTATTGGCAGATTGATAATCTACTCCCACACATTCTTTTAACATATTAATCCGCCCAGCACGAGCATATTAAAATGTTTTTAGCCTATACTGGTAAACAATTCCAGTGATGACCTAGAAAAATGTCCAGCACAACTCTGACAGCAATGAGGCGGGCACTACTTACATTTTTATGAAAACAGAAAACATAAATAGAGCTAAGGGGCATTCCGAGAATCGAACTCAGGACCTCTCGTACCAAAAGAGAGAATCACACCACTAGACCAAATACCCACTCACAAAAACATTCAACTTGGCCATCTCTCAACAATAAATATTTGTATTGCAGATTGATAATAGGCTCCCACAGTCGACTTCCTCGCTCTCCACATCTTCATCCGACTGCATACTAAATAAGCAAATCCCGTCCATTGAATTTTATTTGGGAAGGGACTTCACAAATGAGGTCTGTCGCTACCCTAGCATTCAATTCTTGCATGGAGGACAAAATTATCGCGCTCATGGGTACGTTGGACAATTCCCTCGTGCAGGTTTAATGGAGYTCTCAGTGCGCCATGGTGGAGGGATGACAATGGGTACGAGAGGAGTGTGCAAGGCCACCTCAACTTCCCTGACACTCCTCCATTTCATCCAGGTTGGTTATGGCTCGTTTCATTCAGCTTCGTTTTCGCATTTGTGCTTTGCTCGGCTTAGTCTCCCAGCTCTGCGCGCTCTTCTGCTAAGTTTCGTCCAACTTTCCTTCTCTACCATGCCTCGTGATCGTGGAAAGCCGAAGAGGGGTCCCTCTTGGTATTGCTATGCATCCATGCAGAGACGCCTTCACAAGCTTCTTTGATCACTTTGATTCGAGGGAATNGCCACCCATGGCCTATGTAGAGGAGGAAATTTCTGAGGAACCAATTACGATTCCGCCAGACTCCCTCCTATACATAGTTCTGAACCACCATGACCGAACCAACACCAGTCTCCCTGCAATTGCTACAGTGACAGCCTTGGAGGGGACAACTTGTATAGTCCAAGAAGAAATTCCTTGGGATGATCATCTGGTTGAGCCTCCACCACCCACCTCAACCATGGCCCGAGAGTCGCACTAACCTTACTTCTTGGAGCCAGAACATCTGGAGCTCATTTTCGAGATGCAGAGGGACATGATGGAGTAGCTCCACAGACACACTCTTCTCAACAACAGAGTTGACATCCTATTTGACGCCTTCTCGTGCATGCAAAGTCAGCAGAGATGCCCAACCTGCGTGCAACCTTACGTTTTCACTCCTCACGAAGGCACTCGGGATGGAAGGTTTTAATAGCTCTTTTAATGTTTAAAGTTATTAGGCTTTATGCACCTCCTTTGCAAAATATAGGATTTTTTGTACTACTGTTCAACTTTCATGTTTTGTGCTCTGTCCATATTTTCTGTTCACTCTTCTTATTGCATGTTTAGACAACTTTGTCTCAATACTCTTCTGCCACCTTTTCTGGTTTCCAATTATTGGCTTTTCTTTTTTTGGCTACTAGAACAAAAGGGTGCCACGTATTTTGGTTTCCACTAGTTTGGCAGAATAGGTGGAAGACCCGAGAACTTGATATGATATGTACAATCACAGCTGTTTTATGAGGAATTAACACTTTTTTATTTAGAAAAAAAAAAAAAATATAATATTTTACATAAAGCTCATAATAAATTTAAGGTTCACTCGAATGGGGTGATGAAGGTTTGGGATACGACACCCCCTACGTGTTACCTAGTTGTCAGTGTGAAAAACAATATGCATGGTGGTAATAGAAGGGCATGGGAGGTGAATTCTAGTTTGAATGTGGGTGAATTGGCTTGTCCCGACAACATATGAAGTTCAGGTAACTAGTTGGAGACATGATATGTTGCATCGTGGAAAATTACAAGGTGTTTGGTTATTAGTCGATGCAAGAATTTCACCATTCGAGGATGTCAGTTGTAGAGGTCTAGATTTCATGCTTGTCTCAAGGAGCAAAAGATGGCACCCATGGTCTCGACCTCCCTAGTGCACTAGTGATAATAAAATTCATTACCCAAGTACTCTCCTTTGTATATTTTTGGTTTTGTTCTTATCTCTCACACCTTGCTTTAAAAAATTATCAAGCGAGCTCTCTGGGAATTCGATCTGCTAAGGTTTGGGAGACATTTGCTCTCCCCTAGGTTGTGGGTTGAGGTTTTAACTTTCCAAAATTGTCTCAATAGTTTCATTGTTTCTTTCTAGAGCCTCATAGACAGTATTTTGAACATTTTAATATATTCCTGTCATTATGCCTTTCTTCCATCCAAGACTTAGTATAGTAACAATGACCAAAGGAAACAACCTCCTAGCTAGTGAAAAAGGGAAAAACAAGGATGAAAGGAAGTACAAATCCTACACCTTGAAAGCACCTATCCTTGAAGAGCCCTATTATGTTACTAGACTCAAAAGGAAGTCCAAGATATGACCAATTTCTTCCATACCAAGTTCCTTGAATCAATTAAGGAAAAATTAGAGGAGATGGAATGAACCATTAGAGAGAAAAGACACAAATTGTCCAATGAATAAATTCAAGATGAGGTTGAAGGTTGGGTTCACGACCTTGGGTTCTCAAGAACACGAGATACTAAGTTTTTTAGAATCACCGAGACAAACTGGTTGATCAAGGCCCTTATTTCCTAGGTTATGGAGGAAAGAAACCCACAACAATGGGTTGTCCTCCATAAAAGTGACCTGCTAGATGGGTAATTTGCAACATTTCGTAAAGCAATGTTTGGGGTTGAAATTGTGGTTTCCCATGTTCAAGATGAAAACATTGACACCATGGCACTGAAAGAGTACTTCCCTAACTATGGGGGCACACAGTCCAATCCTATTTTTGTAGAAAAACATCCCATTCTTTTGGTGCAACTCAAGAGAAACCTATGAAAACCAAGGACCCAAACGACCAACCAATAGAATAATTTTTCTTGTATTTTACCACTAAATATATGATTGTTTTCATTTCATATAAATATTACATCATGTTTTGGAATTTTAGCAAGAACAATATTACGTCATGTTTTGGACTTTTAGCAAGAACATAAAAGGATAAGTTGATAAGTCAAAATGTAATGGATGGATAATCGGTTAGGA